>APFE030981683.1:185660-198658 GCA_000404065.3 Pinus taeda
TCCACTTCTCCTCTTTGTCAGCATGATGAAATGATTCTCCTTTGCCTTTCATCCCTGATGTTCACTCCGTACTTTCAGCAGACAGAAAATTGTATCCTGTGTGGCTATCCCGCTCCGTATCCCCTTGTGGCCAAGAAAATGCTCGCAAGCCTCAATCTGTGACTCCATGCCCAATGGTTTGGAACTTATCACACCTTACCGTGCCTCTTTTTTCGAGAATCCTACCTTATTTCCAATCACAATCAACACTCCCTTGAAGTCAGAAAGCTAGCATAAAATCATCAACTAAGGTTGAATTAAAAGGAGAGAGCCCTCTCCGATTGCAGGTGAGCTAGAACCTGCAATCAGAAGATTGGTTTGTGGTTACCTCGGTCGTATCCCTATTAGGAGCCTAGGGACAACCTGAGTGATAACACTTGTGAAAAGTACATTGGCCCTAGAATAACGGTAGAGGCATTCCCCCCCAGCTTTGTTTCGTCCACCAACATGGACTTAGATAGGTTGTTGGTAAATGATAGAAATATGTTCACTAGGAAGAAAGGAAGAGGATTATGTGAGGATGAAATGAAGTTATCACAGAAAAAGAACTATGTTCATAGGGTTGTTTCATGTTTGTGTGAGCTTGAAACATAGAAGAAACTTTGCTTGAGGTGACCTGTTTCATTTTTTAACGAGATTGACATAGTAAAAGAACTCTGCTCAAAGTACCTTATTTCATTTTTAAACTAGCTTGACACAAGAAAAGGAACTGTGTTAAGAGAACCTTGTTTCATTTTTTAACAAGCTTGACACAAGAAAAGGAACTATATCCATAACACCTTCATCATGCCCCCCAAGAGGAAATGGATTCTAATAGGTTCTCATTAGATGGGAGAGCAATTCTTTGGAAGGCATGCATATTAAGGGATCCAATTGAAAGATAAAGCTCCAATGCCCCTAATAAATGATTCACCATATCACTTACTAGATCCAGGTCAAAAGAAGTTGATCAAATAATGAAAGAATCTTCTTCATCGGTAGGTGCATGAATGGGACAAGTTGCCACATAATTGACAGCGGTGGGGGAGATACCACTTGCATATTTGAAACATTTAAGGAAGTTGGATGATTGGAAGTCAAATTAGGACAAACGATTGAAATCTGACCAATAGTCACAAATTTTCCATCATGCGGGAAACAAATCACTTAAAAGAATGTGGACATGACAACATTCATAGAATAAACATAGTCTCACCTAAGGAGTATATTGAAATCCAAGGGTTCCATGACTACCATAACACCAATACAAACAATTTTTCCTTCCCAGGTAATTGGAAGTTGAGGAAGGATCCCTAAGGTTGATTGTTTCTTCTATTAAAAGCTAACAAATTATGAGTAACAAACACAAGTTGAGAAGAACCCAAAGCTTGCCAAGTAGTCGAGGATACAATGCTAACGAAGGCACCCTCGTCAATAACAATGCGATATATGTCCTTATCACAATACTTCAACATGATTTGGAAGGGCATGTAAGAAGGGAGATGAGGTTATGCTAACTGACTCCAATCAAAGTAAATGGCCTCATTACTTGGAGGGGGTTCCATGAGAACAAAAGAAATATCCTCTTGTTCAGTATGATCTGAAGAAACAAGAAGAACTTGAGCGGTATGAAATTCACCCTTTAAGGGGAGAGTGTGATCGAAAAGTTCACTCTTGAAAGGAAAAGCGTGATCGATAGAGGGTGGAATCAAGTCAACCTCTTTCTCAACCAATGGTTGGTTGGAAATAGACTTATGGGATTCACATTTAGAGATAGTGGGATTGACTATACTTGGGTCAATCACTTCATCATATAATGGAGGATTGGGGAAAATATTTTAGTAGCCTATTGAAAGTCACTGCCTATTTGAAGTAGCAATAAAGGATTCATCAAATTCACCTTTTCCCATATATGGATGAAGCATCCAAACTGTTGGAAAACCTTACTACTTCTTAGCAATGACTTCCAATAGGCTACCAAAAGATCAAAGAAGGTGATATAGGACTTAACTTTACAGGGTTTGTTGGAAGGTTTCTTGACATTAGCCACATTCGTGGAAATGGTTGCTTAGTTTCCCCCTTGCTTATTTTGCTTCTTCTTCTTCGTCGTCCTTTTCTTCTTCTTCTCAACTTCCTGGTTACTAGCATCAAGACTTTCACTAGGAGAGGAATAATAAAGGGATGAAGATACATTGGGAGAAGAAGGAAAAGGGTCAACTTGAGGTTGATGTTGTTCAAGTGGAGGACTTGGTTGTCAAGTGGAGGACTTGGTTGTGAAGAAGTTTGGACATTCAGAACCAAAGAGGTTGAAAACAACCAAACTGGTAAACCTATGGTAAACCCAGGAAGGGACAGTGTAGCCATATGAGGAGCACCAATATTTCAAAAAGAGGGAAAAGGACCAAGATTCACATTAGAGGGGTTTCCTTGTCTACTAGATTCCAGAACAATTACCATCAGACTCAATCTAAGGTCTACTAAGGAGTTAAAAGTGGGATAATTAATTGATTTTGAAAAGTAAAATCATAAATAAAAATAAAGAGGGGTAACTAGGCATATAAGGATTACTAAGCCATTGTGCACTGCAATATATGGTTAAGTATGTGTAGGAAATATCCCTAAATGTTGTTTTCAATGAATCACAGTTAAAAAGGAGGTCGACTCAGTTACCTATGGCAAGTTTGCAACCTAGTTGGGACTTCCAAAATATACTCCAGGGTATGTGGAAGTGCAATCCATAGAAGTGTTGTCTAATGCATAACAATATGATGAGGGTGTTCCTATATATTTGTTGTACATGGAGTGTCATCCGATATAACAAAAGGAATCTGGAAGAACGTTCTAATATACTCTGATGTACATGGAAAACCAACCATCCTTGGGATGTAACGTTGACAAGTAACAAAATATCCTATCTTTAGAGACGCTGAAACACATCTTCTAGCCTAGACCACCAAATGTGTCTTTAATGTTTGAAATGATCCTTAGGTTAATTGATAAATTTTAATTTTGATCTTGATTAAAGTTTCAATTTCAAGGATCGAAACGAATTCACCTTAACTCCTAAAATGCAACTAGCATGAGAAAATGAATTCTTTTCATTCAATGAAGATCTAATTAAGGAAAAGAAGAGGCTTCAATTCAAACAAATGCAAAAAACAAATTCCCAAAACAATACTTTCAAAGACACTTCCAATTACACAAATTTAAAGCCCTAATGTACAAGAAAACGATTTTTTTTTCTTTTAATTTCAATGCAAAGAAAAATGAAAATATGACAAGATTATTGAATCACATAGAATTCAATCATACTGAAACTGTAATATGAAGACTCTTTAACATATCAATAACCAATCCAAATGAAAAACCTAATTGACAAGAAAAAACAATAAGAAGCAAACTCTCATCAAAAGGCGATCACATTCAATTACACACAAGTTGTTGGCTTTACAGAAACCTTGGACATACCAAAGACTTAGGAAGACACTACAAACAAAAAATATTCAAAGCAAGGCAAGGATTTTTTTTTTTGCATTTACAGGATCAACGCAGGTAATGTATGGACACCAGTGCGATGGCTTACAGTTTCATCGCAGTTTACAAGAAGGAAAAGTAAGATGAGTCACACTTTTATAGAAGAAATAGTGAGATGATTGCGATGAGTCACAATTTTACCGAAGTAAAAGTGAGATGAGTCGCACTGCCACTGAAGGATAAGTACGATGGGGCTACTTTTGCTCAAAACAACAATTCAAACCCTAACCAAGCTCGAAATTAGGCTTTACAAAGTCCAAAGACAGTTTAAATAAGACAAAGAGAGTCAAGTTTAGAGGTCTTAAAAGACTAGGCAAATAAAACCACTAAAGAAAATCTCGTTCCCCAGCGGAGTCGCAAAGTTGTTTTATGGATGATTTCCTTCTGCCAATAGAAGTAATCTCCTAGGCCTAGTGGACTGATCTTGAAAAAACCAAGAGAAAATTGTTATGCTTTCCTTCGAGAAGTTTTAAATATGGAAGAAAGACTTACTTGGGAACCAATGCAACCTCTATTCTTCTCTCTACTTGCAAGCTTTAACTCCAACTATAATTTCTAAAAGTGGAACCAACAAAACATCCAAAACAAGCAAGATAACCAAAACATACAAATATCATATACAAACATCTCCAAACAATAAGCCAAGGAGTCATCGTTCTACATATGCTTAAATGAGACATAATTTATAGGAAAACAAGGCATTTTTGTATTAATGAAAGTAGGAAAAGATTACAACCCCTTAAAAACCTTGACCTTGTAGATATCTCCCAGTTATCTTGTCCTTCCTTTGTCACAAAGAAAGCCTTCAATCATTCCTCAAGTACATGGATGGATTATGGACTTCTAGATACAAATGGGTAGCATGAGGACATAACTAAGGGTCTCCAAAAGCTAGCCTAGTCCTAATAGCAGGCAATGAATTTATAGGAAGAAGGAGGAGGTTGTAGATCCATCAAATTAGGGTAAGATCCACTTTAGAAGGGGATAATATCCATGGGATAAGAGATAACACCCCATTTGTAGGAATTTGAGAACATCCTTAACAAAGAATGGAAACTTCCATGATAGAAGCCTCTAGAAACAAAAGCTTCAAAATTATTTTTAATTATTTCCTCATTCAAGGGCCATCCAACTTGTAGTAAGAGAAACCTATGTTGACCAATGCTTTCCCCTTTTATGCAACCTGCGTCATCGCTCTGTCTGAGCTAAGGAAGTGCGATGCGGACCTAAATTAGGGTTTTTAGCCATTTTAACCAAAAAAATTTGCAACATTTAGAAAGGGGATGATTGCAAAGTGTCAATAGATGATGATAGATATGGGTTCAGGGCCATTTGATTGGATGTGACAAAATGAAATGTAACACCCAAAGTTTGTATATTTGGCCATAAATACTTTTCCTAACATTAAATCAGCTAGTTCCCAATTACATAAATGGTAATAGGGTCTTTGTTTTTCCTTCTTGATCTTTATAGATAGAGATCCCCGACAACCTTAGTGTAAATGGGAACATATTTAAGAGCTTGAAATAGGGGATCTTAATAAACATTTATATTTTTTTCCTAAAATATCAAATTATAGTCGTGTAGAATACTTTTTAAGGCATGAGCTTTCAAGATATGGGGGAGTTAAGGTTGATTCTTATATATGTGGTTGTTCTAGAGCAACGGTATAAATTGCTTGAGAGGAATTACTATTTTGAATATTTTCCTTGTCATCTTATTCTTGGATAATGGGAGAAGTTAGATCCTAGATCACCGTCCTTGGGCGTAAGCCAATGTTTGTATAATCCATAGGGAATATAGCATATGTTAGATAAGGGGGTAGTTCAACATTGCAGGAGGATTGCACTACTTTATTATTCAGGTTAGGCACGGGTTGAGTAGGCAACCACAATAGTTTATAAGGAGGTTGATTAGATGGCATCTGAAGCTATTGCAAAGGTGTCTAAGGAAGGTGTTGTTAGGACTGCAATGACATATGTATGAAGAGAGAAGGTCCTCACTATCCTTCTATCATGACTGGTTCTAGACTTGGGCAGGAAATTGCAACCATGGAATTGGGGTATACCAACCTTTAGGTAGATACTAGTACAAGCTAAAGTGTTGAGATATATATTATGTCATACCTTGTGGCCATGGTCATTTTTTAGCTGCAAAGCATACTTTCCCAACTTATTTATTAGCCCCTTGGTAAATATCCTTTAGGTCTGACAAAGAGGGACAACTTTGAGTGGCATGGTTATGCTCACAAATGCCACAAATTTCTATGTTGTTTAGTGGGAATTCCTATAGGGGATGTTTTTTACGATATTTCAAATAGAAAATAGCCAATGCGATATGTACATTCTCCTTCTTCTTCTTTTCCTACAAGTTATCTTTTTGGGAACTAATGGCACTTTGGATAGTTTTGAAATTGTTAAGTAAGCTTTATATTTTAGCTTTAGTAACCCTCGATCCAATTGTTTTAACAATCCTATAGGTTATGTCCCAAGGGGTTCTTCCATATTTTGAATTTCCACATGAATAACACTGCATAATTCATAGATTGCATCATATGACATCTGGGAGATGTCCCTAGCCCCCATAACATTTATGATATCAATACAATACTCTCTAAGTTCCCCAAGAAAGATGATTCATAGAGTTTGGGGGTCTAAAGAATTATATTTTGTCCTCTAAATGTTGTATTGGAACCTCTCAACATGTCTTCTGAACTCTCATCATCCTTTTGGGCCATTGTACAGATTTATTCCTTGATACCCTGAACTTTGTAGTAGTATTGGTATTTTTCCAATAACATCTTCCTCATCTCATCCCATGTTTGAATGGAATTCCCTTCGAACTCCATGAACTAGCGTAATGTCACATCATTAAGAGTGGTTAGAAAGAGTTACAACTTTGGGCATTAGAAGAGTAATCATAACTATGGAAGAGAACATCAAATTTAAAGGAAAGGTATTTAGGTATTCACTAGCTAAACCACAAAAATTAGGGAGGGAAGAAGGTGGAATGTTGTACATTTGAACCAATCCTTCAAGATCTTGATTAGGTAGCTTGAAAGTGCCTGGTTCCTTCTATTTTTGGTGTTCTACTTCTTCCCCCATCTCAATATACGTATCTATTTATTTCTCAAATTCATTTGATTTGATTGAAGGTTTAGGTTCATCTATCATGTTTTCACTCTTAGATTTAGAAGACCCTGAGATTGAGAATTGATTACTATGTCATCTAATGAATCAACCTTGGGAGGATTACCTATTATATTGGATGTAATTTTCTCTTTTAGATTCTTTGGTTGGGTTCTTGGACCACGACATGGATCACCTCATTTTCCTGATAGTGTGTCAATGATGTGGGTTGCCCCAATTGCACCTTAAGAGGATTTTTGGTTATGATTTTTTCATGCATCTAACACGACCTAATGCAAGACACTTTGAATGAATGTTATCTAAGAGGTAGTCGACATTATTTAAGGCTACCATGGCATGGTATATTTTCTATTGTTATTTTAAAGCATAAGTTTTACTTCTTTGAGTGCCTCCTCAACAATGACACCAAAAATGATGGCATGTATATGTGTCTTCCTATTATTTGGGTTCACCTACATAACACAATCATTTAATCTATCACCCCAGAGCCTTATGAGATATTGTGAAGCACTTGGTCTTGTATACAAACAAGCAGGCAATTGATTTAATCAAACCAACTACCGTGTAATATAATCTATTTTGATGTAGAAAATAAATAAAATTGAATTCAATCATAGAACTAAATTGAAACCTAAAGAACGGAATCAACATTTTTTTGATATTCAACCTAGTTGATGTCACCTCATGCGGTAAAGTCATTGGAAGCCATGCACATAACTTTAATATTCTACTTTATTTAGTAAGCAAGACTATGAATAGGGTAGTTTAATAACACCCTAATTCCATAACATATCCTATAGGAAACTTGAAACATAAAAAAAGAATACATGAAACTAAATGTGAATGATTACATATAAAAGTAATTACCAACAACATATTGAAATCACACATAAATATGTATAGGTTCAAACAACTCAACACATTACCTTGAGTGGGCCCCCTTAAGGCTTGGCGTGGGTAGGCTCTTACAAAATCATCATCATAGTGCTATAACATGATCCACACATAAAATTACGATTCAATAGGTATATATATATATATATATTAATTGTTATATCATTGCTAAAAAATAAGATTCTTCACATATAATATCAACACTCCTCCCTTGAGTTTGAGGGGATTAATTCATATAAATATTAAAAGGGGGCTTTTCGCATCTAAAAATGGAGTGGTAGTGACCCTCAAAACTCGATTACAACTTTTAATTGGCTCTATAACTTGATTGGTTCTAAGAGGCAATCACCATTTCAATTCTTTGCCAACTAGGTTATTAAATTATGTTGCATTAATTGATAGATTGATTGCAACTTGTGGATCATGGGTCTCTCTCACTTTAGGTAGCTTCGAAAGTATCAATGTAGTTAAGCAACTATGAGGTGGTTCAAATTGCGACTTGTAGAATGATCATATGGAATTAAGTAGATAAGCACGTTTATGCATAACCATCAAAGTGTTCAAAAAGATCCTTGCATCCATGTTTGAGAATATTCTTAGTGAAAGATCCTTGCATCCATGTTTGAGAATATTCTTAGTGAAAGATCCTTGCATCCATGTTTAAGAATATTCTTAGTGATGAATAAATAAATAAATATATATATATGTGTGGAGAGAGGTCATGACATGGAAATTTTACTTAATTAATTGGAATTAAGGTGAAATCACACATTAAAAAACTATTATCACAATGATATTTGTTAACAAATCAACTCCAAACTTTTATTGACTAATAAAGAATGTAAAACAAGATAGAAACAAAATGATGATATTAGAATATCTGAAGTATAAAACTATTCCACGTGTTTGTAATCCAAACATAGGGTATTTGTAATGCTTTTTTTTTTTAGCTGGATTTCTATTACTAGTCAAGGATTACAAAATTCCCAAAACCTTACTTGTCAATGGCTTTCCACTTAGGAAACTTGACTATTGACAAAATAACATAAAATAATTCCAAAATGAGGTCAATATGTTAGGTCCCTATACTACTAATGTAACCCTTTATTGTTATTAGTGCAAACCCCTTATTATATTGTTGTGACCATGTTGTCCCCACATAATTACTATTGTGCCCATGTTGTCCCCACATAATTATTATTGTGCCCCATAGAAGCCCACTATTGTTATTGTTGTGCCCTTACATTATTATTAATTTATTTTTATGTCGGCTATGATTATATTATGACCCCTTACACTCCTATATATAGAAAGTAGGCCTTGTCATTTGTATCATCCAAGAATTGTTCATTTGTGTAATGTAAAGGAGGTTTCCCCCTCAAAGAAGTTAATTTCTAAGTCATTGATCTATCTTTTTGTGAGTTGGTTTCATAACATTTGGTATCAGAGCTTTGGATTCTAGGGTTTCGCTGCTCCAAAACAAGTCATCGTGGCATTTTTGCTATAACTTTTTCTCTACGAAGTTTCTGACGCTGAAAAAAACCCATTTGAGCCGAAATAGTTCTAAACCTCGGGGCTAAATTTCAGATCTCGTCTCACTATATTTTCAGAGATATGATCTAAGGAAGTTAGGGTTTTGGCAAGCTCTGTAATTCCATCATAAACAGGTCATCGTGGAATTTTTGCTATAATTCTTTTTCTACGAAGTTTCAAACTCTGAAAGTAAAACCCATTTGATTCGAAATTGTGATGAATCTCGGGTCTGAATTTCAAATCTTCTTTCGGTATAATTTCAGATATACAGTCCAAGACATTTAGGGTTTCTACAGGCTCCCGAATTACATCCCAAACAGGTGACCTTGGGAAGATCATTATAACTTTCTCTTTGAGCATCATATTGAAATTTTGTAAGAAGTTACAGAAAGGGGACGGACAATAGTTTGTTGTGCACCAATTTCATGCCCTAAGGTCAAAACAGTGAGACGAGGATCATCGTACAAGTTCGCTCTACTGAAAAAGTATATAATCAGGTCATCATAGGAGATTGGGCATAACTCTTGCTTGGAGAATCCAATTTTGATCAGAATGATGGCATTGGAAACAAGACGCAAAGGGCTACAACAAGTCGCAATTTTAGAATTTAAAGATTTGAAACTACAGAGTTACATTTGTTTCAGGATCGAGCTCCTAAAAGCAAGTAAAAGAGATATGAGGAAGTTTGATGGCAAGGATCTGTAACATGGATACTACAGATGAAGCAATATTTTGATCTACATGATGTGAAACTATTACAAAAGGTACATATTGCATCTTTATATTTAGAATTGAATCAGATTGTATTGTATAGAGGGCTTTGTTCTCGTAAAGCACTTGTCAATCGATCAATTTTCACGGAGGAAATGATAACACATTATGAGGAGACAAAGAGAAACACCTTCTTTAGCCAATTGATAAATCTCAAACAAAAGGGTTCAATGGTAGAGCATGCTGAGGAGTTCCAAAAATTGAATATAAGGGTAAATGATATTCTAGAGAAAAAAACGATTGATGTCTTCATAGGGACTTTAAAAGATAACATCCAACATGAGGTTCGCCTTTGGGAACCTGATTCATTGGAGAAGGCATATAGGTTGGCAAGAAAACTAGAAAGCAAAATTATGGCAACAAGGAAGTCTACCACTCACAACTATAAATATGGAAGTGTTATTTCTCCTAGTTGTACACAACCTACAAGGTTGACACCACAACAATTGGAACAAAAAAGATAGAAAGGGCTTTGTTACAACTGTGATAGAAAATGCATTAAAGGTCATAAGTGTGCCGAGAAAAAATATTTTACATAGATTGTGAAGAGGAGCAAGAAAAGGATCAAGTCAAAACAAGAGGATATACACCAGGAACCAACCCTAGAGAAAGAAGAAATGAATCCGACCATATCTTGTACTACATTGGCAAGAATTACCACTCCTAGAACTCTCAAGATAGAAGGACATATCAAGAAGAAGAATGTCGAAGAAGTGAAATATCAGGAAGAAAAGGATCAAGAAATGTCAAAAGACAAGGACACTCACCAGGAACCAACCCCAAAGAAAGAAGAAATGAATCTGACCATATCTTGTAATGCATTGGCAGGAATTATCACTTCTCAAACTCTCAAGATAGAAGGACATATAAAAAAGAAAAAGGTTCAAGCAGTGAAAGATCACATCGAGCATCAACAACAAGTTCTCCAACTTTTAAAGGATAACCTCACTTTGGCACAGAATCGAACGAAACAACAGGCATATCAATATCACAACAAAAGAAGTTTTGATGTAGGTGACTCGATATTTCTACGACTATAACCATACAAACAAATGTCCCTCAAGCAAGCTAAGAAGGATAATAAATTATCACTAAAGTATTATGGTCTGTACAAGGTGTTACAAAAGATTGGTACTATGGAATACCAATTGGAGCTTCCTGCATCTTCTAGAGTGCACCCAGTTTTCCATGTTTCAAGCTTGAAAAAGGTTATAGGTGAGAAGATCCTAGTTCAAACAATATTTCCAGAAATTGATGAGGAAGTAAAAATCATATTGAAACCTGAAGCAGTCATGGAAACAAGAACTCAACAGCTACGAAATCAATCAATTTCAGAGTATCTCATCAAGTGGAAGAACTTACCCGCTGAAGATTCCACATGGGAGGATGAGAAGTTTATACAAAAGCATCTAGAACTACTCAAGCGTTGAGGACAACACTTTTTGAAGGAGAGAGGCATGTTAGGTCCCTATACTACTAGTGTAACCCCTTATTGTTATTAGTGCAACCCCCTTATTATATTGTTGTGCCCATGTAGTCCCCATGTTGTTATCATTGTGCCCCATAGAAGCCTACTATTGTTATTGTTGTGCCCTTACATTATTATTGTTATGTCGGCTCTGATTATATTATGACCCCTTAGACTCCTATATATAGAAAGCAAGTCTTGTCATTTGTATCATCCAAGAATTGTTCATTTGTGTAATGTAAAGGAAGTTGCCCCCTCGAAGAGGTTGCTTTCTAAGTCGTTGATTTATCTTTTCTATCTTTTTGTGAGCTGGTTTCATAACACAATATCGCAATATTTGTCTCAAAAAATATAGGAGTGGCTAGCTTGACAAACCAATATAAGAACTGATAACTGGAAGTAGCATCCAAATGGATAAAGCCTAGGAATTGCAAGTCAAGCGTAGAAGGACTTGGGAAACAAATAACCCATCAAACAAATAACCAAAAAACATGATAAAAACTAATAAGAAGTGGAATCATCCACCTTAATGGGGTTAATATCCCTAGGGCTACAACCACTTAGAATTGCACCAGAAGCAACATTGGCTTCAATTTTCTCAAGTTGCAGATCCATTTTCTTTTGCTGAAGCACCACATTGTCCAACACTAACATAAATTCTTCCTATGCATCATTTTGGACCATGTTAACATGACCCAACAATGCCTTCATCCTCTAGTATAAGTCAATAGTTAACAAATATTAATTTCACCTACCACATGTGTGGCCCATGTCACACACCCAATTTCTCATGTTCGAAATCACCTAACAGTCCGATAGGAAACACTTATCAACAATAATGTCTTCTTCCAGCTCTCAAAGTTCTTCTTAAAACTATGTTGGCACCTGTTGTTATATATTCTTGCAGAAGTCTGCACTTTCAAGTGTGCCTTGGAGTCGCCTTAAATCTAAGAACTTCCATGACATATCCTACTATGAGTCCATTATCTAGCCATCCTTGCAAACCGAAAGAGATTGACTAATGTCAACTTCAACAAGAGGGGTTGTAGACTCAAATCAATGGTTGGGCTAGGGCATGCATGCAAAGAATCCACAACCATTAATAATGTCCATGGAAAGTAGAGAAAAGCAGAAGCTGAAGCAAACAAAGGGGAGGAAAATGTAGCATTATCTGCATTACATGCAATATACATAATTCCAAGCACATGCCAAGAATTATGGCATTAGATGCCATTACTTTGGACTACTCTAGTGATGATGGGAAAAGGGTTTGATCCACTGCGATAGAACTGAGACCTCGTGCAAGTAGTGAATCCCTCATGTGGATGATAGATGAGCCATAACTACCACCTGAGCCATAATCCTATACCCCACTTAAATCACCACATATGCACATCAAATCTAATTGGATGGCACATTGTCCTCACTTATTGAGTGAGGTGACAACACCATCAACAATTGCAAAATGGGGTATATCTCTTCTCACCCATTTGAGAGATATACTAACTATAACTTAACTATATATATATAGATATAATTTGCACCTATTAATTTTTTCTATTATACATAATTTACACTTACACATAAATTATTGTTGAATTTTCCATTTACATTAACAAATCATAATATTC
>APFE030981683.1:206953-224686 GCA_000404065.3 Pinus taeda
CAGTAATTTAGATGCTTCATAATTTAGGGAAGAGCCAAGTATACCACAACACTTATAATTGTTTAATGGTATAAATTAGTCAATCACAATGCCCAGCAACATACTCAGTCGTTTGAAACCCAACGGTTACTTTTAAAAGCAGATATGGTAGAAAAATGGAAAAAATTAAAAATTAAAGAATTAAATTAAAAAATTAAATTAAATTAAAAACAAAAAAATAGTAATTAATAGAAATGGAATAGAAGTTACTAAACAACACTTATAATAAAACCTCAACACCTATAATAAAACCTCAACTAATCATCTTACAAATAAATAAATTTAAATAATAATAAAAATAATAAAAAATGAATTTTCAATATTAAAGTATGGACAAGCTCAAGAAATTTTTGGTCAAAGACAAAGTAATAAGCAATAAAAGGCAAAACTTCACAGGTAATATCATGCCCACTTAAGACATGTATAATGGCAAGTGCTACCTAGTAGCTAGTAACTGTCGCTTAGTTTAAATATAGCTAATTGGAGTATGAACTGATGACATGATGTGAGATGACCAATCAAAGGCTTCATAAAAAAATAGAAATGAAAGTGAAAATGTTGTACTAAAATGTTGGTTTTTGGTGAGCGCTGAGCTTCATTGGTTGTAATGAAGCTTTATAACTTTATTTCTTTGGTAGTGTTTGGTTCAAATTGATATAGAGAAACTTATTTTCAACTCAATGAGATGTCAATTCCAAGAAACTTATTTTGCACAACCAATTGTCTCCAACAAAGTTCATGTTGTACATTATTGATATATAATTGAATGCAATTGTGTTTGTGGCAGTGAAAACATGAGAATATAGAACAAAACCTTTAATGTTATCTCTCAAATGACGTCCCGTTTTAAACAATACTTCTTTCTTTTGCATAGAAAAATGGAGCTGGGATGATCTATAATTTGTGATTTAGAATTAAATTAATTTTTAAATTAAATTGTAAAAATAAGTTAATTAATATTTATATGAATAATTAGTAATAACATTTGTTTACTATTAATTTAACCTTTTAGTCACTCTTATATATGAGAAGAGATGGAACAAAAAATTACAAAAAATTTATCTTTTTACTCACTCTTAACATAAAAAATATATCCGGTTGTGAAATACTTATAAAAAAAAAAAAGATGAAACAAGAAATTACAAAGAGTGTATCTTTTTACTCACCCTAAGTAATAAAATTATCCTTTCAAGAAAACCTTTATTAGGGAAAGATAGATTTTTTTATGGTAAGAGTGAGTAAAAGGATATTTTTTTTTTGTAATTCTTTGCTTCATCTCTGCACACGAATAAGAATACGAAGAGATGAAGAAAGGAATGACAAAGAATCTACCCTTTCACCGACCCTTAGTACAAGAAAAATTATTTTTTTAGGAAAACTTTTAAGCAGAAGGTATAACCATCTTCAAAAATTTATGAAATGAATTGATTTGGTAGGGGAAGGCAATGGTTAAAGAGTTTGTTATAGGGCATTAAATGTCTGCTTAGTTGCATACTCCTTAAGCCTATAACACACTGCTGTTATTTTTTATTTATCAATTCACCGCGTGTGTGTGTTATTGGTTTAAATAGTATGTCACTAAATGAACATTTAATGCCCTATGGCAGGCTCGTTAACCATTACTGTAGGGGGAATACATTTCTATTTGCTGAGCATGCATAATTGAATAGCTATAAGTGTACGTAGAGACTTTATTCATTCTAAGCCTACGGTGTAGTACTTGGCGGGAGTACTTAATTATTAGAGCTCGACTGCATGAGCCACACTGCCAGATAATTGAGCAATAATTTCCAACCCTTCCTGCAGGAAATTCCTATTTCCAACTCCATAGAAAAGTAAATGCTGTCTGACATGCAAGTGAAATAGCTTTAGCCCTCTCTCTCCAGGCTGCTATCTTGATTCTCGTGCTGTCACTCAGAGGGCTAAAGTTATTTGCCTTGCATGTCAAGCAGCATTTACTTTTCTATAGGGTTGGAAATAGGAGTTTCCCTTCCTGCATGCCTGCTTATATTTGACTTGAAGATTGCCGAGGAGATCTTGACCTGAATTGATGTGTATATTCAGACTTTTTAACTGATTAGATGGTTCTTCAAGATGAGGGTTGCTTCATATTCTATTCTAAATGAAAAAGAGAGGTGGCATGCCAAGGTATGAAACTTCAACATATAACCTAGAACTCGTTACTTCGCATGAAGACGAAGGAAAAGGTGATTGTGAGGCAGCAAGGTAACATTAGTATTGGTGATATTATTATTCAGGAACCCTGCCTTTAATAATATATAACACTTTCCCCTCCATGTTCCAGACTACTCCTTAGCTAGCAGAAGTTCCAGTTGCAGGTGGTGAAGATCTAGAGCGTGATCCACCAGATCTTGGCTTTCATTAAAATTTAATAGGTAGTCACACATCCAACATCGGCGCAACTCCTTCTTCTGGCTATCTATGGCGGCGTGGTGTTCTCGGCTGTAACCACTTCGCAGGCTGTGCTGGAAGTGGAGACCAAAGCGATCTCCGACTAACTTTTTCCACGTGTCAATTTTTCATTGGGCTAAGCTCACTCATTGGCTGCAGTGAAAAGTCTTTAGAGATCCAAAGCCAGAACAACGAACATTAAACACATACACACAAAAGGATTAAACAAAAAAACTTCCTGAATTCAATCACATATACACAAAAGATTAAAAAAACAAAAAATTTCTTCAATTCTTGAAAATCAATTTCTTGAATTTTTGATATACTCAGAGGAATTATAAAAACTATGCATAAATAAAATAAATTCAACAAAGTTAGGAAAAAAATGTTCACCAAATCCTAAAAATTAGTAACTATACATTAATAAAACTTTCTTGATAAATTTAGGAAATAAATGCTTACAAAATTCTAAAAAACTAATAAACAATTATCATAATGTTATTAATTATAAAAGTTATGTGTAAACATAAAAAAAATAAAAAAAAAAATAAAAAAATAAAAAATAAAAAAAAATGTTAATGTAATTGGAATTGAAAATAGAGAGGAAAAAGAAAAAGAAATCAAATTAAAAAAGTAAATAAACTTTAAAAAATAGATATTGGAAAAATATTTTTTAATATATATTTTGGTCTTTCAAATTTGTCATTTAAGAAAAAACATAGAAAAGATAAAAACTAATATAACTAAAAATAAATTTTGAGATTTTTTTTTAATTTTTTTCCTATTTAAAATTTATCTTAAATTGAAAAAATGGAGAAAAACTATAATTCATGAAAATGGAAATAATAGAAAAATAAATAAATTAAAGAATAAATAAAGATTAAATAAAAAAAAAAAAAAAAATTAGTAACTAATAGAAATGGAAGTTACTAGACAGTCCATAATAAGACCTCAACCAATCACCTTACAAATAAATAAATTTAAATAATAATACAAAAGAACAAAAAATGAATTCCCAAGATTGCCTAAATGTTGGGTCATATACAAACTAATAGGCAGATGGCCAATATATTAAGATGATAAGGGAACGATAAAAGCACATTTAAATAGCAATAATATTTAAAAAAGAATAAAAACATTAGTAAAAGGTGTTAGTCTAAAGAGAGGAAATTATGAAGAAATTTTAAGAAGAGAAGATCCTTTTCTTGATACATGTTATTATAGACAAGTGTTTCTAATATTTAAGGCCACAGATAAATGCATGATGGGTATGAGCCATGGCACTCATCAAGTCTCTGAACCTCATAAGTCTATTATGTGACTTTGGAAGCTAGCTATGTGTCCTCTTCATACTCATATTAGAGGGTTGAAAAGAAGAGGTAATCAACCTATTGCATGAGCCATGTGTCCTCTTCATACTCATATTAGAGGGTTGAAAAGAAGATGTAATCAACCTATTGCATGTTGGCTTGGGGAGCTGACCTCTAATAAGTTGTCAATAAAGATCAAACATCTCATGGGGAAGAGGGAAAGGCATATTTATTCCTTATCAACCATGAGACTTTGGAGAAAACTAAGTGAATATATAAAGTGACTAAAAATCCATCTTTGAATCTCGTAGTAGGGAGAGCATCAAAACATATAGTGGGTTTTGATCCCATGCTCTTACAAGTAGATCTAGAAAATATAGTGCTCTTAAGGAAAATGATTATTTGTTTCAATGTGAAGCTACTAAGATCAAACATTAATTTGGGCAAGAGGGACTCTCAAGTTGTAAGATAACTAGAGTTTAGGGTACTTTAGGGGTTGAATGGGTCTTTCCATCATTTGGGAAATATGTTTGAGTAGTGTGTAATTTTGATGGAAAATAACTTTCTAGGATCCTATCTTGTTGATTAGTGGTAGGCTATGTAAATCTTATATGGAATGCCTTATTTATTATGCTTTTGGCTCAAACTAGGAGCTACCATTAAAACACTATATGGGGGTGGTTTATCAATGTTGTGAGGCAAACCAAAGAAGAAGCTCTTAACATAGTTATTGACTTGGTGAGAACCTTTTAGAGTTTTCATTTTTTAGAGTTCACATTTAATGGTTATGTTTACTCCCATTCCAAAAAGTGGTGTCATTGTTAGCACCATTTTTTTGGGGGTAGGGGTGGGGGTTAAAATTACCACTTTTTACAAGTGTGGCTTGAATAACATCGTAATATTGTCTATAGAAGCTTTAAAATTAATGCTTGATTTGAAAAGTGGTGTTGACAATAACACCATTTTTTTTCAAACTTAAACCTATGGACTTGACAATAAATGTCTTTGCAACCAAACCCTTAAAATCAACCCTGAATCAAAAAGTAGTGCTCTTAATAGTAACACTCTTTTTTTAAAGGATATAATTACAAGCTTTTTGAAAACGTGGCCTTCATAACCAATACCCTTGGAATCAAAATCTTAGAACCAATTTAAAATTGAAAAGAGATGCTATTAATAACACCCTAATTTTTTGGGGCCTAAAATTCCAACATGTTTGAGAGCATAGCATGAAAGCTTGCAAATCAATTGTTAAAAAAAAAAAAAAAAATAGATTTTATTATTAAGATTTATAAATAAACGTGTAAAAAAGAACATTAAAAAAATGTTTTTATAAAAAAATAAATCAACATAATTTAAAAAAATGTATCTTAAAAAAGTTAAAACAAAATTAATAAAAAAAATTAAAAAGGAATTAGGATAACATTAATAAAAACAAAATATAAGCCTTGAGGGTTAGCTCAATTGGTCGAGTTTCAATCATTAAAGAACCTTTGTTATTGAGAGGTCACTGTTTCAATTTTCTTGACACTCTTGAGGCTAAGCTCCGTGGTTGAGCCGGTAGGAAGTGATCCTTAGGGTGATTTGGCTAATGCAAATATTCGTGGACATAGCAATTCACTAATCTTGGGGGCACATGAACCAACCATAAAAATTAAAAAAAAAATAAAAAATAAAAAAAAAAAAAAAGAGAGAGAGAGAGAGAGAGAAATAAAGAGTAAAAAGCCTTTAAAAAGGAAACAATGTTTATACAACAATACATGGCCAAATATGAGGTATTTGAACTGTATAAATTGTTAATACTACTTTAAATATGGGTGAGAATTTTTTATGATAGTGTAAATAAGTTTTGTTTAAATAAAGTTATTATTTTAGTGAGAATTACAATCTTTTTTTGTTTGCTTTTCAAGTTGTTTGTATTCCTCCAGGCTTGACCTGTGGCTTGAGAAACCATGACTTAGGGGCATTTAATCCATCAAGTTTACCCGAGGATCGAACCCGGCCTAGCACAGTAGCCCTAAGCTAATTGGATTTTAGCGCGTTTCCTCCCCCTAACAAGGGCGCAACAACCTCCGTGATGTTTGATCCTGGGTCACCTTCCTAACAAGGCCAGTCCTCAACTAGTTGTGGTAGTGGGACTTGACATGACAATTATGATCTTAATATGGATTTTTTTAATATGTTATTATTTTTTTAAATATGGGTGAGTTTTTTATTATAATAAAGTAAACAAAATTATTGTTATTAATTTAATGAGAATTACGATTTTAAAATGAGAACCTAAGTAGCTTATTTTTTCTTCTTAAAATATTAAAATCAATTCCTCAATAAAAAAGTGGTACTATCAATAACATTCCATTTTTTGGTGTGACCAAAACACTGGCTTGCTTGAAATGACAACCTTAAACACTGGTACCATTACAAATAAAATGATCCTTGAATCGAAAAATGATGCTACAAACAACACCAATTTTTGTGGAAGTTAAAATTACAACTTGATTGAAACTATGGCCTTAACCACTAATATTGTCACAAATAAAAAAAACTCAAGATTGACTCCCAAATTGTTACTTGAAACTTTATTTATTAATTATTATTTTTAAAATAAAAATTTACATAAATATCATTAAAACATAAAATAATCCAAAAGACATAATTATATATAGGTATAAAAAAATTCTCATTTCGTAACCTAAATGTTTTTAATATTTTTCTCAAGTAAAATATAAAGGGGAAAAGGGGTTAAACACCAAAAATAAAAAATCCATAAAACTTAAAACTAGGAAAAACACAGTTGCAACAGAATTGTTATCGATGTTGCTTAAACTTGTTCTCTTTGTTTCAATATTTTTGAGAGCTTAGGAATAGGAATGAAATGCCTTCAATTGGATGTGAATGATTCTAGGAGCTTGGGAGTTTTTTTAGAGCTTCAACTTCAAGGAAATGTGAGCTAGGAACGAGTTTCCAATATTAAAAGCTTAAAATTTAAATTCTATTTATGGATTAATAAATAACATAGTCTAACTCTTCGACATTTTTGACCTTCTCTAGGCATATTTTTCTCAAAACTATGCGTGCACAGGTTGAGTTCTATCGAGTTGCAAACATTTGAACATATATGCGGGTTACTAGAAGGAAAACCTCGTACAAAAGGTGGGTTCTCAAATACCCATCAGGAGTATCAATAATTTGGTAATCAAGATACTACTCTTTACCATTACATAAGTATCTGGATCGACCTTTCTTCACTAGGCCTCCTACCCATAATTTTTTTAGTTGTGTAATGTCTTCGCCTAGTGGTTTATGATTGGTATACTACATTGTTGACTAACATCAAGATCTAACAACATGAAGATAAGGCCGAATGAAAAATTTCATCTATGGGAGTATATTGTGCTCACTCTTTTTCAAACGAGTTCCAGTATTATGCCACGAGTGATACCCCATATCACACAGTTGAGGGTGCCCCAGATTGTAAGGTGGGTAGACATGATGGGTAGACTCAAAGGTGGTCTATTTACCCAAGCTACATTCGATGACAAGTTCTTCCAATAGTGGGAGAAACAAGTCGTTGGAATTGAGGACTACCCTTATGCATGACTATACTTCCGTGGAGATCCAGAGTTAGTGCTTCCATAGAAGACCACATGGGGAGACATAGGTAAACATTTTTTTATTTTTTATTTTCAAACATATTTAATATTTATTTTTGGATTTATAGATTCAGGAAGTCAAACCTTTTTCGGTGGAACAAAAGTACTAAAAAAATGTGTTTTTTTACAAATGTTGGACCGGACAGGCTCGAGGTACTACCTTGACATAGTTGTTGTGGAAGGGACACAAAGGGGGCAACTGCAAATGAAAATAATTTCCTTTGTTTAGTGAAAAGGAACTTAGAGGGATTGACGCATCAAATTCCCATTGCATCAGTGGAAGATCTCCTAGAGAAAATACAAAGACGAGTGGTAGGAGTACCACGTAAATGGGTGCGACTATTTTAACCAATTGCAAATTCCATCATACACTATCATGGCACACACCTTGGGCAGGGTTCTCAAAACATTTTATGGCATATTGATCAAATTACGATATCACTAGGATAAAAGAACTAATTTTGTAGGACATTTGTTCACATTTTGTATTTTTGAACACTTATATACTTATATATACAATGATTTTTAAGTGACTTGATTGTGTGTTAATTTGATTGTTGTAATATTGATAATGTTTTTTAATGTAATGGATGATGAATATTTCAAACTAAAAAAATTTGCAATATAATCAACAACAAAATCTCCTGATTGCGGAATGTGAACATAAGCAATAAAAATAAAACAACGTTCAAGCAATCTCATTCTTAGAAATTGTCAAAATAACAAAGAATCCCTCACTTGATAAAGATTATTAAGTTGTGACACCACCAATTGAGTATGACATCCCTTGCGGGTTAATTCCCCCTTGTAAAACTTTTTCCTTGTAATTATGTAATTATAATTTAAAAGGTCGAGAGAAGTGGGGACACAAATTCCAATTGCTTGAGGAATGGGTTGTTTTAAATATCGGTCCTAGTTGGTAGAATGGTTTTAAATGGGATGATTAGGTAGTAAATTTAACTAGAAAGAAGAGGATATCCCCAGGTGTTCTATATCCCCAACCATAAGCAATAAGAGGACACCAATTTAAAGGAAACATGGGCTGCATTTTCTAAAGGGTTGATCGTGTAAACATTTGGAAAACAACAGAAGATTGGTTAATCAGGCACGCACGAAAATAAGTCGAGGAGAGGGGAGAATTTAGGATGAACATGCTTTCACACGGCCTCCCACGCACATAGAAAAAGGACCATGAGAGGAGGTCGAGGGGGCTCTTGTGGAAAGGAGAAAAGGAGGTCGAAAGGCTCTTGTTGAAAAGAGGAAAAAATAGGGCGAAAGGCCTATGGAAAAACACCCATGACTCATATGCATAGACATAGGAAGGGAATAGAGGAAGATATAGGGAGACCATGTGGCTCGTGGGTGGTAAAACTGAATCATTGAGAGGGCAAATAAGATATCAAGAATAAGATAATTTAGAGAGAAGATAAAATATGATGATAATGCAAGTGAGAAACCCATGAGGACTTGCTTGATGATAATCATAGAGTGAGCTTAGATGATAGTCTAGTTGAAAAATCCAGGAGGGCTTACTGACTGATAATCACTGAGTAGTGGTTGTGCCTTATAAGGCCGATAAACCCACTGGAGACTATAATAGTTGATAACTTTTGAGAGGAGGAGGCACCTAGGGCTAGTGGACTTATAACACTTGATGGTAGTTCCATGGGATTGGGCTGAGCACACAGGTGGGAGTTCCACTGAGAAGCTACTGGAAAGTGCACTCTTATTCCTCTCAAGGTAACATAGCTAATAAACCTCCATGTTATTAACTATATATCTCTCTCCACATATGAAGTGAGACTTTCTATCTCTAAATACCTAGAGATGTTGGATGTTTTATTTGAAGTCCCTTTGCATAAAAGGAAGTGTTCCTTTCTTGAGGTGAAATTGTTGAATAGTTGGTGGGTGAAGGCAATGCGTGTAGAATTTTCTGTAGATTCAAAATCTCATGTAATTTTCTAAACAAAAGACAAGAATCTAATCGACTCTTCTCAGTGGAAACAAAAAATGATCGATGAAAACAATAATCAGAAAGAGGAATAATATCAATAGCACATAACACAATATTTCTCTGGCGAAAGAAACTGCTCAAAACCCCGACTATCTATATTGCATTAACTATAATATCTGAGAAGAAAATACAATGTTTGTTCACACTAGAACAATTCAGGCACAAGTATAATCTAACTCTCTACCTCACAAGCCTGCTCTAGCCAAAACTTAGCCAATCTTGTTGCCTGTCAAGCCTCTACTTTCTTGCTTAATTTCTGAGAGAATTATCCCATATTTAATTGGGAAATCCTTCCTCCATTATTGTGCAATCCAACCATAGGTCCTCAATTGATTGCATGCATCATCTGTATAAATTGGAAAATTATACAATTGATAGCACATTGTCCCTTCACTCTAATCTCAACCGGGTCTTCCTATGAACTCACATGCATGAGTTATTTATGAGTGAATATTTAGTTAGTTGGTGTGGTACTAGGGATGCACTGGTGCACTGATCCACTAATAGACCTCTACTAGTTCCTCCAACAGTTAGAACTAGTTTAACTGACTATAACTCAGTTAGACTGAGTTATCTAGTTACAACTCCATTGAACTCAATCTGGACCCCTAAAATTTAGAGATCACTCTACATGACTCCAGAGAAACTTCCAACTCGAATTTCCTAAGTCAATTTAACTTAATTAACTATTACAAGTTGCTATGAGAACATAATTTCGGTTTTAATTCACAATTTAATTCAAGAACAAATTAAATTGAAATTTCTTGTTGCCATTTTTAATACTTCCTCTCAACAAGAAAGGGATTATTAGCTACCCCGATCCTATCTCTGTGAAACTTGAATTTACATCTTGACAATGCCTTTTCAAAACGTCTACATTCTTCTCCTCTATGGGAATGTACTCCAACAACATAATCCTCCTTTGCACATAATCTCGAAGAAGATGATACCAAATATCAATATGCTTGGACCGAGCATGAAAAACTCGATTTTTAGGGAGTTTGATACAACTCTAATTGTCACAATAAATCCTAGTTGGATCCATCTGCTAACCAAACAAACCAACCATAATCTTCCTCATCCAGATGGCCTTACAATTTTCTTGACTAGCAGCCATGTACTCTGCCTTTGCTGAACTGAGTGCAACTGATCTATGTTTCTTGATGTACCAAGAAACAACTTTTGAACCAATACTTAAGATCCCTCCTGATGTACTCTTCTTGTTGGATGGACTCCCTGCCCAATCTACATCGGTGAAGCCTTGAAGCTTCACTCCCTATGTCTTTCTGTACCATAAACCATATTGAGTAGTGCCTCTAAGGTATCTCCACCCATGCTTGGTCGCCTTCCAATACAGCTTGTTCGACTTAATCATCGCTTGACTAAGCTAGTTAACTACATAACACATGTCTGATCATGTTTTCATCAAATACATGAGTGAACCCACAAGCTACCTGTAAATAATAGCTTCCACTACTTCACCAGAAGTAGCATCCTCCTTCCTCGAGTTACCTGCTAGAGGAGTCTCCATTGGTTTACTGCTCTTCATTTGGAACCTTTTCAATATCTCGTTGGCATGCTTTCCTTGAGAGACAAAAAGTTCCCAATCACCTTGCCATACTTCCATGCCCATAAAGTAGTACATGAGCCCCAAGTCCTTCATTTCAAACTCTCTTGCAAGATCCTCTTTGCAAGACTTGATCAAATTATCATCACATGTCAGAATCAAATCTTCAACATATAAAACAATAATCAACAATTTACTTTCCACCACAATATGGTATAGGTTCGCATCTACTTCACTTTTGGTGAAGCCCAACCCGGTGAAGTAGCTATCGATCCTAGTGTACCAAGCATGGGGTGCTTGCTTCATCCCATACAATACTCACTTGAGTTGGCACACATGTGACTCTCAACCGAAGGTCTCAAAACCTTTAGGCTACTCAATATACATCTCTTCCTCAATCATGCCATTAAGGAAGGCTGTATTTACGTCCATATGATGTATCTTCCAACCCATCTGCGCAGATAGTGCTAAAACGAATCTGATTGATGAGTACCTTACAACAAGATCAAAGGTCTCATCATAATCAATCCCCTCTACCTGAGAACATGCTCGAGCCACAAACCTAGCCTTATGTTTCTCCACACTACCATCCGCTGCTTACTTTACCTTGTAAATCTATCAGGAACTCACTAATGTCTTGTTCGATAGTCTTGGGACCACATCCCAAACATTGTTCCTGACAATGGAGTCATACTCCTGTTGAGGCCTCAGATTTTTGCTGCTCCAACATGGGGGATAACCACCTAGTCCAGAACTTAAGACAACTACTTTTTCGTTTAAAGTGGTGGCTCCGACAAGGGATGATGAGACTAGTTTCTGAAAATGGGTTTTGAAATGAGAGTGGGTGGTTTTCGAGTGATTGCAATAAAATAATGATAACTAAATGCCCTATTCTATCATGTAAATCTCTAGCTAACTTAATCTAATATAAACCCAGGTATTTCTGTATAATATGATATCTAAAAATATATCTGCTTGATATGTGATAATAAATATCAGTCACATATAAATAGAGATGATAATGTGTAGAGATAATTTCTTTGACCAAATAGTTAGTCAAAGAAATATATAAACTATATCTCATAAATGATGATTTACATATGAAAATAAACAATTTCAGCTAGGCATCATACAATAGTGCAATTAATGCTTAACAAAAAGAACATATCTCATATATAATTCATGAAAAGAAAGTGTTGTCACTAATTAAACAGAAACAAGACTAATCATACAAGATAGAAGTACCATATATGTGATGTTCTTCTTATTTGACTAATGACATAGATTGACTCCTTTCTTCGGATCAAATTATCTACCAAGTATACAATAGTGCATCAACAAAGGAAAGTAGTCTAATATTTAAAAGAAACGATCATGTTCCATAATTTCAGTGACCAAAGAATTCACAAACTTACAAAAGTGCATTCTTTGCAAATGTTTTTGATAAAATTCTGGACCCTTCTTTAAATGCATGAGAAGGGTACAAATACTATTCTAACTAATGTTCAAAAATAGATTATACAAAATTTGAGGAGGCTTTAAACAACCTTCCTCCTAACTAGTTAACTAACTCTAAAAATAAAATAAAAAAGTGACTTGATGAGGAGAGGCTATGATAATGATTTGCTGTCTACCAGCTTGTCTTTCAAACCGCATATCGACCATCGGTTTGAATTGAGGAGCTACCCCAAACTGTGTTCTGACCTATCCTATGAAAATTGCTTCTGTGAGAGGTGGAAACATCCATGGATTTGAATGGAGTGAGCAATTAAGGGTCATGATTTGACTGTGTGGCTTAATGAGGTATTTCCAATATGACTCCCAATCAGTCTTTGTTAACTTTACGATTTGCTTCCCTTTGGATTTCCGCTCTTTCCTTCCATCTTTTATGCAAGTCATTTACATCGGGCAATTCTTTTGGGTTGCCTTCATTTACCAGGTTGGTGGCAAACAGAGTGTGGTTTACCGCCTTTACTATGTTCTTTGACACCCTGATTGCTCTTGTCACTACTAGTTCGACTTGTTTGATCCTTGCATCCCAATCCATGAAAAGAATGTCCTTGTGTGTTTCCTCGATCTCATGCAGATTAGCCTTCCTCCCCTCTTATGTTTCTTTCCACTCGATGAACTCTGAGATTCTTGTGTTTAGATCAGTAAACTCAGTTCTCTGGTCAATTGTTTTACCCATTAGTTGATCGCTAGTGATCAGATAAGGAGCGAATGTGACATCTTTGGCAAAATTGTTCTTGTTGCTTTAACATGAGGGAATTTAGTTCTAATGCCTCTTTGATGATATCCTCGACAGTGGGAACATCCTTATATCTTTCCATGGCTCATTGAAAGTCTTGGAGTTGCATGTTTTTGGCTGATATGTCTGCTTCATGGCTTATCTTCAACACCTCCATGCTTTGATGCTTGGGCTCGTTGCTCAGCGGCTTCCTTGTTCACACTTTCCTTTTTTGTTTTGAGCTGTGCAATCTTCTCTTCCTTTTCCTTCAACAAAATAGATATCTCGGTATCTTTGTCCATGATGGCCATTGCATACGTCCCTATAAACTGTGACAATTTGGTCAAGTTTTCAGCTAGGTTGGAAGGGATATCTTTTCAGACAATGCCCATCGGCTCATTCCCAAGTGGGAGCTCAGGTGTTTCTATCCTTCCCATTTTCCTCTGTCTCTTTACTACAGCCTTGTGCAATGGGCTGTAGAACACATCAAGAGGAGGGATTTCAGTCACCTTTAAGACAATTTCCGACGTGGGTATAGCGAGAATGATTTCAGTTTGCTAAGACGTCATCGCTTGCTCATCCATTGGTTCAGACTCTATGTCTTTTCTGAACATACAAAGGAGTTTGATACTCCATAGTTTCTTGGGCATATGTCATCTTGGGAGTGCCATGTATTTTCTTATTGAATTGATCCCACTCCTGCTCCAAACTGCTGCTTTTGATCTTAGAACTGATATCTTTAGGTGGGGTTCTCATACCCTGCTTTTTAGGTAACTTCCTGCTAGATTCTATTGTATTCTCGGTGCCTTGGGCCTTCCCTGCATCCAGTTCTTTCCGTGTATCCACTTGAGACTCTATGCGATAATTAAATCCCTCGCTATTGACAATCACACTGGGTGTAGGCTTGTCCTCGATTTTTAACAAATGCAGCGAAATTATTTCGAGCCTTTTGTTTTTAAACTCTTGAAAGCCTTCAAAATCTTCAAGAGTCAAATTTATCCTTATCCATTTGAACAATTGTTCAAAGGATTCAATTGACAGTAATAGGTCTTCAAAATCATTAACTTCATGTTTGTAAGTGTTGGGTTGTGCTATATTCTTTCCACGACTAGCTCATGTAGTTAACTAGGGGGTTAGAGGGGGGGTGGAGCCCCTCGTTCGTTGCATCGATTGTGCAGTGGAGGGGTCATAGGGGGTTTGAGGGGGGCATCTAGCCACACTCTACGGGATCTGGGGAACGCCCCAGGGAAATTTTTTTGTTTGGACCCTATATCAGGTGGGGCAAACCTAACTATGGTTTTGTGCATGGTTTTTGCACATGGTTTTGGGCGCGATGGTTTTCGGTCCATGGTATTGGATGCTTCGGCATGTATATATATGTATTGTAACATTGAAAGGAACATAATGAAAAATCAAGTTAGTAGTCCTAGTTTTGGGATCCAAGGGAAAATCTCTGTGTATATGTGTTTTATGTTTTATGCTCTCGCATTTTTTATTTTATGCTATTAGAATTTGTATGCAAGTAATTTCTATACGGGTTTAAAACCTAGATTTGGTATCAGAGCTGTTTTGACTTCAAGAGACACCTTTGTTGCTGAGGAGTTTCACTTAGGCCTGTGGTAGACCCTGTTTAGTGGGAGATCTACGGGATTGATTTTGGTGGTGAAAGAAGATGGAGAGTAGTGGAAAGATAACGATCGAGAAATTTAATGGTCATAGTTTTGAGTTATGGAAACTCAAGATGGAGGATCTGTTGGTAAATAAATATTAGTGGATCACGGTAGACTCGAGTACTAAACCAATGGAAGTGTCCAATGAATAATGGAAGATTTTGAATCGAAAGACAAAGAACACAATACGATTGTATGTCTTAGATTCAGTATTGTTGAATGTATGAGGGGAAGCTACGACTAAGGCTTTGCGGGATAAGTTAGGGACTTTGTACCAATCTAAGTCGTTGGTGAATAAACTTTTCCTATGGAAAAAGTTGTATAACTTGAGGATGAAAGATGGAGACTCAGTGACAGAGCATCTGAACGCATTTAATACTATGGTAAGTCAATTATTATCTATTGATATTAAAATTTCAGATGAAGATAAGTGCATCAGTTTGTTGTGTTCTCTAGAAATTCATGGGATAGTCTGGTTATTGCAATAGGTAGTAATGCAATTACCTTGCAGTTTGATGAAATAGTCTCATCCTTGTTAATAGAGGAGATGAGACGGAAAAATATGGAGAGCCAGAATGGTGATGCCTTGTTTGTACGAGGACGTTCCCGAAACAGAAAGAAAAATAAGTCATCGAGTGGGAGATATAAATCTCTAAGAAAACTTGTAAAGGTGTGCTGGAAATGTGGAAAGGAAGGGCACTACAAAAGGGACTGTAAATCTAAAGCTCCTGACAAAGGAAAGGGATCTGGTGATGCTCCTTCTACAGAGGCAAAAACCACCTCAGATGAAGGTGGGGATGTGTACTTGGCTTCTTCAAGTACACATGTAGATCATGAGGCATGATTGATTGACTCAAGTGCATCCTTTCACTTCACTCCTTGTAGAGAGTGGTTCTGCGAGTATGAGAAATATGATGGTGGTGATGTCTTCTTGGGGGATGACAGGAAGGCTAAAATCCTTGGTCACAAAAAAGTTAAGTTGAAATTGCAAGGTGAAAGGATTTGAATACTTCCAGGTGTTCTGAATATTCCTGCATTGGCCAGAAATCTAATCTCTGTAATCATGCTAGATGATGCAGGTGTAAAAACAGTGTTCGAGAAGGATACCTACAAGATAGTTCGGGGAGCACTGTTATTGATGCGAGGAGTTCGGATTGGAACTCTATACAAGATGCAAGGTAGCACTGTTGTTGATGGGTGCAATAGTCCTGTGGTTCTTGAAAGTGGAGCATAAAATCTAGTGGTCTCTGGAGAAAAGACCATGCTATGGCATCAAAGGCTTGGACACATTAGAGAGAAGGGCCTTCGAATACTTCATCGTAAAGGTATGGTAGAAGGTATGACTAATATCTCTATGGATTTTGATTTCTATGAAAATTGTGTATATGGGAAGCAGAATGGCTGAGTTTCCTCTCTGGTGGTAACTGGACAAAACAAATATTAGAGCTTGTGCATAGTGATGTGTTTGGACTTGTGAAGGTTCCATCACTAGGTAAGTCTGTGTACTATGTGTCATTTATAGATGAATTCTCAAGGAATAAATGGATATATTTCCTTAGAAAGAAATCTAAAGTCTTTGACAGGTTTAAATAATTTAAAGCTCTGGTGGAAAAACAAACAGAGAAGAAGATAAAAATGCTAAGGACAGATAACAGTGGAGAGTTTTGCAAGAAGGAATTTGAAGAATTCTGTAAGAAATGTGGTATAGCATGGTAGAAGACTTCTCCATACACACCTGAGAAAAATGGAGTTGCAAAAAGAATGAACAAGACGTTGATGGAAAGGGCAAGAAGCATGCTCAGTGGTGCCGGGTTAGGGCAGGAATTCTGGGCAGAGGCGGTGGAGACAACATGTTACTTGGTCAATAGATCACCTTCATCAGCGTTGGAGGATAAGACTCCACAAGAGTAATGGATTGGTAAGAAACCCTCTCTTTCACATCTAAGGGTATTTGGGTGTGATGCATATTTACATGTTCTAAAGGAGAAAATAACCAAGTTGGATAGTAAATCTGAAAAGTGCATCTTTATTGGGTATAAGGATGGTTTAAAGGGTTATAAGCTTTGGAACCCATTAACAAGGAAGGTTGTGTATAGCCGAGATGTGGTGTTCAGAGAGGTGAAAGATGTTATTAAACATGAAGTCCAACCAAAAGAACCTTAGAAGATAGAGATTGAGCTAAAGGAGGAAGAATCAGACTCTACAATAGAAGAGGAATCAGAAGATGAAGAGCCAAAAACTCCGACTATGAGAAGATCAATTCAAGAAAGAAGGCAGCTAGAAAGGTATAGTCCATGTGCTTTCTATTCAAATTTTGCTTTATCTATTACTGATGATGATCCCAGAACTATGAAGGAAGTAGTAGATTCAGAGGATGGAAAACTCTAGAAAGAGGCCATGGTTGATGAAATTGCATGTTTGCACAAAAATGAGGCTTGCGATCTAGTGGAGTTTTCGGATGGAAGGAAACCCATTGGCAGCAAATGGGTGTTCAAGAAGAAGACAAATGCAGAAGGAAAGGTGGAGAAATACAAAGCTAGGTTGGTATAAAAAGGTTATTCCAAGGTGTTAAGAATTGATTTTGGTGATATTTTTTCTCTTGTTGCCAAGGTAGCTTTTATTAGATTACTTTTATCTGTTATTGTTGCTTTTGACTTTGAGGTAGAACAGATGGATGTGAATACAACATTTATTCACAAGGATCTAGAAGAGGAGATTTACATGAAGCAACCTGAAGGCTTTGCGGTGAAGGGTAAGAAAGAACTGGTATGCAAGTTAAAAAAGTCTCTATATGGGTTAAAACAATCACCAAGGATGTGGTATCAGAAATTTGATACATTT
>APFE030981683.1:224706-255630 GCA_000404065.3 Pinus taeda
AAGTAGGTCGAGACAATACTGCAGAGGTTTAATATGCAGGATAGTAAACCAGTGAAGGTTCCTATTCCTATAGGTGTAAAGTTATCTGCTGAACAGTGTCCCAAGACACAAGAAGAGGAAGAGGACATGTCCCATGTTCCATATGCAAGTGAATTTGGTAGCCTGATGTATGCGATGGTCTATACTAGACCAGATATTGCACATGCAGTGGGAGTATTGAGCAGGTTTATGTCAAAACCAGGGAAGGATCATTGGACATCAGTGAAACGGGTTTTCAAGGATTTGCATGGCACTAGTGATTATGGTTCGTGCTACGAAGGAAGACCAGGATTGGATAGAGTTTTGGATATTCATGGCTTTGTTGATGCAGATTGGGTTGGAGATCTAGATCAGAGAAGATCTACAAGTGGGTATGTGTTTAACCTATTTGGAGGTGTAGTCAGTTGGATGAGTAAAAAACAATATGTAGTGGCACTATCAATTACAGAGGTAGAGTACATGGCAGCCACTCATGCAAGCAAGGAAGCAGTTTGGCTGTAGATATTGTGTTCAAGTATGGGGTTAGTACAGGGAGCTATAAGGATAGTCTGTGACAGCCAAAGTGCAATTTTATTGGCAAAGAACCCTGCTTATCATTCAAAGACAAAGCACATTGATGTTCAGTATCACTTTGTGAGGGATATGATAGAAGACAAAAAGGTGTGCTGGTAAGGTGACACTTTGAAGGATTCCTGTAAGATTGACAAATCTGTGAGCTCTAAGAGTCTCTTGGTGTAGAAAACTATGGGGCAGGGTGGAAAATGACTAACTCTATGTGCCTTCCCCGTGGAAAGAAAACACAAGGGGGAATGTGGTGTGTTATATTTCTTCCATGACTATCACTTAGTTTACCCGAGGGGTTTTAGGGGGGGAGGGGGGGGGAAGGGGGAGCCCCACCCTCATTGCGCTGATTCTGTAGTGGGGGGTTTGAGGGGGGCGGTTAGTCCCCCTCTATGGGGTCCGGGGCAACGTCCCGAGGATTTTTTTTGGACCCTATATTAGGTAGGGTGAACCTACCTATGGTTTTGTGCATGGTTTTCGCACATTGTTTTGGGCGCGATGGTTTTCGGTCGATAGTATTGGGTGCTTCAACATGTATATATATGTATTGTAACATTAAAAGGAACATAATGAAAAATAAAGCTGGTAGTCCCGATTTTGGGATCCAAGGGAAAATCTCTGTGTATATGTGTTTTATGTGTTATGCTCTCGCATTGTTTATTTTTTGTTATTAGAATTCGTATGTAGGTAATTTCTATACAGGGTTAAAACCTACAATAAGGCTTGATCTTTACTGCAGTAGTGATGTTATATGCTATCTTATTTGGATCAAATTTCATTTTTGGGAAAGTATGGAGCCTAAGGCTTTCTAGGCTTATTAACTCCTTGATTGCATGGTTAAAATTTGCTAATGAAAAGGAACCGCACCTAATAGGAAAAGATGGCCATAATAATTTCTTACTTTCTTTCAGGACTTTGGTCAAGCCTTTTCCCACAGTCTGGTGGCTATTTCTCTTGCTAATAATTTATCAAAGACATACAAAGGGAGGACATGTGGGTCTGATGTACTATGAAAAAACCTGATGTATGTAAACCATTCTTCAACAGAATATTTGTCGACTGCAAGAAGGTCTATAGCGGCTTATTTGGAAAACATGGGGTCTTTCTTATTGAAAATTAATTGATGTAATGGAAAAATAACAACATGACATATTTTATAAAAATGGGCTATGTAATGGGATTCCCAAATTTGTTTATGGCTGAGATGGATAGGGTAGGGGTTCTGCAAGGTCCATTTCCAACCCATGATTGGAAATTTAGTGCAAAAACAGATGGCATTCATGATGTAGACACTAAAATAGAATGGAGGAAGGTTGTATGGAGAAGAGGATTTCTTCTGTCGATATTCAGTGATGACAGTGGCTAGGGTATCAGATAGGATGGTGGCCCAATTCATAATATGGGAATTGACATAGGCATCAATCAAAGGAATCCATTCTATGGAAAACTTAGTATTATTAGGTAACCCTTATAGTCTACATAACATAACATCTGCATAGTTGTAGGGGTTTGCTAAAGGGGCTACAGGTTACATACCCGTTTTATCAAATTTGAACTTATTCTCCTGTACCCTCCAGCCCTGGATCATCTTGAAAGGTTCTTCGTTCTTCTTTGCGAAGTTGGCTACATATTATTTATCATATATGTCTTGAGGGTTAGGTATATGGTACATTTGCTTCAGGTCTTCCGCTTTGAATGACCCCATGAGTTCCATTCTCAAGTTCCTGAATTGTCTATATTCAATAGTGAGGTTTTCCACCACCCACTTAATCATATCAATTTATGGAGGATTTGTTCTCTCACTCCCAATCTATGAAGGAAAGAACAGGCAACATCTTTGAATTGGAGACCCGAAGGTTTTATTGAGTGAGTTGTTGCTTTCATGACAGGAATCTTGGGACTCTCATCCTCAAGCCTATTGTATATGACCTCCCAAGTTGTTGCTCCCCCATCGACACTGTAGACCGTATTAGAGAATATAGGAGACATTTCTAATAGCTCGGACTCTGTAATGCTCTGCTTTTTATGTTTTTGCATCACTTTTCGCAATGACATGTCTTTTGTAGCTTGCCTTAAATGGAAGAGATATATTCAATGCAGACGATATAGGGCAATTAAGGTTGAAAATTCTCTGAAATGACTTTGAATCATGGGAGGATTTCGAATGAGATATTCAACGTTAACTAGCCATAACTTGAAACACCATTACCTCTCCTCAGGCCGCTAAGCATTAATTACCCTGTCAAATTGCTCATTATTATACTAAAAAATAGCTACTTCCCACGCTTGGTGCTTTATTCGTGCATCACAAATTTTTAAACGATGTCATATATTGTTGCCTGTTTATAATGCAAAATGCGATTGTGAATATCGCATTTCGCAAATCATTAACGGATGACACAATGGCATGGCTTATTTATTTGCGACTCCTGCAAAATGCGATTGTGAATTGTTAAGGTGTTTTGATCGGAATGTCACAATGGGAGGATTGATCGCATATCGCAATTTCTTTAAGGTGTTTAAGATTATCACATGGAAAAATGTGATTTGTGATTTGCGATGAGGATCCTAAACTTGGGTTGTCTTCTAAAAGTTTTCAAGGGAATTCTTAGAGTTAGGATTTATTTTTCAAAGACCAAAAATTTAAAAAGGGTCCCCATTTATATGTCTAATATCATCTATTAATATATATGTAAATGGGGGGGGGGGGGTTTTGTTACATAGTACAACAATTGGAGATTCACTTGGGAGAACCAGTTATCTCTGATTGGTTATCTGAAATTTCTAAATACTTTCAAAATAAGAAGAGTTATAGGAATAATAATTACATGAGTTATAAAGTAAACAACATTTTTCTAGAATCATAATCACTTACTCAATCTATTTATTAAACTACTTTACTCTTGTAGTGATAAAAAATACAAATGCATGCATCAGTCAATATAAAGATTTAAAGAGATATAGCAGGTGTCTTCCACAGATTATTTTTTTGGTGTTTACTCATTTATCAGAGATAGAGCCTTTTCTGCTAGTAGGCGTTCTTAGCCTCGATTGGGTTATCTTGTCACCAACAATGATTCATTGTCTTATCTGAAGCAATTTTCAAAATTCAAAATGATATTCACCCGCTTTGAATCTCATTTGGATCTTGTCCTTTTTCCTTTTATATTCTCTTTCCTTTTAAGTTTCTTAAAAGAAATTATCTAGGATTGGTAACCTAATATCGACAATGCCACTCACTGGTTGTAATTAAACAAAACAAGCTGGCTCTTGATGAGACCCCTTGTCCTTTGATTGATTAGATCATTGGCTATTACCCTGTTTTGGTACACAGTTTTGGTAATATCAGTTTAATTATTTCCTTATGATCATGGTAAACAAGCTCATCATGAGACTTATTATCTTCTAATTTTTGCATATTTTAGAATTACATTCTAAAAAACGAAAATTTTATCAGATGGGGTGAATCATTGGCTCTTTTAAGAGTTTTGGATGATAATGATAGAGTTTTAAGATACTTATATGCAGAAAGTCCTTACTAGGTTAAATATTATTTTCTTGAATGATAACAAAACATCCATACTTTGTAAAGATAAGAGTTTGTTCATAGAATAAATGTTTCAGCAAGATCAAGTTTTTCCAAAGAAATCAGGTTTACTTTGATACTCAAATGTCCTAATTATTTCTTTAACTTTTCCTACTTATAGCAGCGAAAAAATAAAAAATAGTATCAAAGATTTTTTTTTGAAAATCCAAAAGTAAATACTACTTAATATTTATGTTCCTAAGAATTTTTTAAAGGCGATATGATACAAAATAAGAAGAGGTTATCATCTAGGAAAAGTATTTTTTTTCTTCAGAAATTTCCCATTAACGGGCAAGGAATCTCTCCTTCCTGATAAGTCTTGTAAAAGAAATGTTGTTTGACCAATTTTCTCAATGATTTGGAAAGGGCCAAGCCATAGTCTTTGGAATTTTGTGTGTTTACCTTTTGCCTCGTGTTCTTTGTCCCATTTCAAAACTAGATCACCTACTTCAAGAGTTTTATGACTAGCAGAATTTGTACCAAAAGAGGCTTTGACTAATTGCTGATAATGGAAGTGGGTTGCTTTAGCCTTTTCTCGCTCTTCTTCGAGCTTAAGAATCTGGAATTGTCTTGCTTGGAGAGAAGAGGAAGGGTTTTCATCAATGAATTTCATTAGGGCAAGAGATGGAATTGCTATGTTTGTGGGGAGAACAACTTCTTTTCCATAAACTAAAGCAAAAGGAGAAGAACTGATGGAGGCTTTATGTGTAATTCTGTTTGCCCAAAGAGAAAATGTCAATGCTATGTGCCAATTCCTATGATTTTGGTCAATAGTCCTTTTGATAATTCTAATGAGGTTTTTGTTTGTTGATTCTGCTAATCCATTACCTTGTGGATAATAGGTGGCTGAATAATTTAATTTAAAACTTCGCTCTAAAGCAAATTCTGTCATTGTATTTCCAGAAAAATAAGATGCATTGTTAAACATTAAAGATGTAGGTAAGCCAAACCTGGTAATTATGTACTGATCAATGAAATCTGTAATATTTTCTGTATTAGCTATCTTTAGTGGAATAACTTCTACACATTTTGTAAAATAATCAATAGCTGTAAGGATGTATTTGTGTTGCTTGGAAGAGTTAGGAACAATCTCACCAATTATATCTAATCCCCATTTTTTGAATGGTTGTTGGATGCTTACTGGTTGCAGAGAGAATGTTGGCTTCTTTTGTCTTCCAACTATATTTTGACAAATTTTACACTTTCTTGCACATTCATGCGCATCCTTGAATAATGTTGGCCAATAATAACCTTCACGTTGGATTTTGTGAGCTGTGGTGTTTGCTCTGAAATGTACTCCAGTTGGTCCATCGTGTAATTCATGCATGACCTTTTTAGCTTCGGGTTTTTCTAGGCATCTTAATAATACTGAATAATAGTTTTTTCTAAACAATACATCATCAATTAATTCATACTAATTTAATTTTAACCTTAAAGCACACTTTTATTTATAATTGAGATGCATAAGAGCATATCCATTCTTCAAATAAAACTTCAAATCAGCATATTGCGATTGTGCATCATTGAGGCTTACCTCTGATATTTTCACTTCATTACCATGGTCTTCTTCTGCTGATAAGTGGGAAGCTCCAGCTAGCATCCTACAAAAACCTTGGCCCCTAACAATTTTAGTTGGCTAGATTTCTACATCATGCTCTTGAAGCGCAATAACCCAAATGGCTCTTTTCTCCCCTACTTCTCTTTGAATCAATAATTGCCTTACTACAGGGTAAGGTACTACTATCTTTGTATGGGTTTTGAGAAGAAAAGGTTTGAAATGTTTCAAAGTAAAAAACAAAAACAAAAGCTAGTTTCTCAACAGTTGAATAATTTAACTCGACACCTTGCAAGTTGGAACTGAAAAAAGAGATGGGTGCCTCGATATTTTGATCATTCAACTACGTTAAAACTGTTGCATATGTTGTATCGGATGAAAAAGTGTAGAACACAAAAGGTTTGATAAAGTCAGGAGTTGTTAAAGAAGGAGCATTGATAATGGTTTGTTTAATCAACTCAAATGACTCTCTTTCTTCTTTACCCCACTTGAAGACTGCGTTTTTTCTTATCATTGCTTGAAGGGGTAGGACAATCTGCAAAAAATCTAGAACAAATCTTTTTACAAAATTAGTTTGGCATACGAACGATTGCATGGTCTTTTTGTTATGTGGGAGAGGAATCTTCTAAATCTCTTGGACTCTATTAGGATCAATGTAAATCCATTTCTTGGACACTATAAATCCAACAAGTTTGCCTTTTGGTAAAGCAAAATAAGATTTTATTGGATTTAAAGAGATGCCATATTTCTTGCATCTTTCAAAAATGTGCTTTAGGTCATTTAAATGATTGTTTCTATCCTTAGAATAGAATGTGATGTCATCTAGGTAAATAACAACTGATTTATTGATTAGAACTTTGAAAGCAATATCCATAGCACATTGAAATGTAGCACTTGCATTTATGAGTTCGAAAGGCATCTTTTGATAAGCGTATGTCCCCCACTTAGTCCTGAATGTTGTCTTCAATTTGTCATCTCGATGTACAAGAATTTGATTGTATCCTAAAATCCATCTAGAAAAGACATCAATTCAGAACCTGCAACTGATTGCAATATTTGCTGCATAGTAGGTAGAGGAAAGTTATCTTTTTGACAAGTTCTATTTAGGTTTCTAAAATCAATACAAATCCTAATTTCACCATTCTTTTTCCTCACAGGGACCATATTTGATACCCACTTTGAGTGTCTAAGACAAAAGACTATTTTGGCTTTGAGAAGTTTGTTCAAGTCAGATTTGATTTGACTTTCAAGGTTTGGGTGAATTTTCCTAAGATTCTGTTGTATTGGCTTTTCATCGAAGTCATTGGTATGGTATGTTGAATTACAGAGGTGTCATAGGTCTTGAGATCTGCATAATCCCAGGCAAAGACACCTTTATATGTTTTTAACAACTTAATGAATGACATCCTTTCTTTAGAAGATAAACCAAGACCTAGATTGACATTTTGAGGTTTTTTAGTTGACCCTAGGTTTACTACAAATCTCAGAGTGGAACTTTGAGTTTTGGAGTTGGTAGTCTTCTTGAATCTATCCTTTAAATCGTAGAGATCTTCCATGTTAACTACAGACTTCAGGATTGGGTTTTGATCTTGTTTATGGTTGTTTTGCAAATCATGCTCATGTTCATTTATGATTTATTCCTCATAAGACCCTTCAGATGTAACGAAATTGATTATATCAACATCATTATTAAACACTCTCCAATTTGTTACATTATCGGGAATGGATGGCCTAAAAACTAACTCGATTGAAAATCTATTTGGACTAAATTCTTCCAAAGGTATAAGCTTAGATGCCACATTAGCAAGTAAATCAGCACTTGTGTTTTGCAATATGGGAACTGAAGAAATGTTAAAAGTTGTGAAATGAGAAGTAAGATTTTGGGCTAGAGATTGATAATGTTTAAGGTGCCCAGAGACAATGAATTGTGTTTCTTACTTGTTTAACGATTATTTCAGGATCTCCATATACTTGCAAATATTTTACGTTTTGGCCAATGGCTTTATACAGCCCTTGAATCAATGCTTCATATTCCACGGTATTGTTCGTGCATTGAAATTCAAGTCTATAGGCTAACATGGTTTTCTCTCCTTGCAGGTTGATTAAAATGCATCCTGCACGTGCACCATCTTCAGACTTGGAACTATCAAATAGAGAGTCCAAAATAATGAATTATCTAAAATTCTATGAATTATATTTACACATTTGGAAGCATCCATCTGTGAAAATTTCTCTATTTGAGACACTATAACATCATTCGGAAAGGGAGACCTTTCAGCATTAAAGGATCTTAAGAATGGCTCAGCTGAATAATTTCCAATGATATTATTGGTGAAAGAAACAGGGTCATTGCTTCTTTCGGATCAATGGCTGTGTATTTCATGAATTTTTCTTGGTCTACTCTGATTTGGTTTGGTTTACCATTGTGTAGCAACCACATGTGAGACCAATCAGTTGCGAAGTATCCATGCAACTTTTCAGACCAATCCCTACTTAGAATTAAACCATAAAATTTGGGGATATAAGCCACTAGAATATCAATTATCTGCAAAACTTTTGGATTAGAGGAAATCCTAATTGAAACTGATGCCATTTCGCCAAGTACCTCTACTTTTGTCCTATCCAATTGAACTATGTGTATTGTAGATTTTTGAGGTGTAATATTCAATTTGGTGCACACAGTCCTTGGCATAATATTTGAAGAGGCTCTTGAATCAATAAGGCAATTATGTACATTTCTGTTGAAAATCTCAAGAAGAAATGGAGGTGTATGAGAGATATACCTATCATCTATTAGGACTAAATCTGTTGGATTTACTTTATTTGAAGAAGAGGGAGGTTTTCCCATATCGTAGGTAGCTTGAGTAACTACATCAAATGGCAGGGGGGATACAGGAACTGTTGTTAACTCTCTTAATAGAATTTTCTATTGTTGCTTGAGTTTAGTGAGTTCGTGTAGTGAAATGTTTTCTCTCGTCTTTTTCATATATTCGACTATGTTATATTCCACTGTATCCGAGATTACCAATGTTTTGGAAGCATTTGGAGGATCGAGGGGAGCATGATCAATTTGACTAGTCTTAGACTTCTTACTTACTATTTTCTCCTTTACAGGAGTAGCAGTTTTCTGTTTCTGATTTGTTATAGACATATTAGGAGAGTTTTTACTGCTTGTAGTTACTAGCATAGCTTGTGCTTCTTTTTCAGTTGGAAGAATGAAATCTCGCATTCCATTTAATTCAACTTCTTCTTTTGTTTCGGCTTCCTCTTCGGCTGGTGAGTTCTCTTCTCTTTCTTGATCAGATTTGGCATTTGAAATAGTATTCGGTGGTTGCGATGCAGAAGAAGGGTTTCTTTTAAATGAGCAAAAAGGTTTCTTGGGAGCAAAGGATTCTGCAACTTGCTTCTTGATTTCGACCATTTCATTGGACATGGTTTTTAACACTTTTTGAAGGCCTTCAAGATCGAAAGGGTCCTTTGAAGCTTTATTTTTTGAATCATCCTTAAATGTTACTTTCTTTGAATTCCTTTCGTCTGTCTGTGATCTCTTTTCTAAAGCTATAATTCTTCTTTCTACAGACAACGCTTCTTTCATGTTTTCAACAAGGGTAGCCTTATTGGCTCTATCTACAAAAAATGCAATATTAGAAGGAAGGGAGAATATGTACAATTCTATTTGTACATCTACTACAGGTTTTGAGGCAGTTGGGATTTTGTTTAGTAACTTGTTAAATCTGTAGTTGAAGTCTTTGATCCTTTCATCTGAATTTTCTTTTAAGTTAGAAAGATCATTGATTAAGGATGCTATGGTCCTATCATCATAAAATTTTGTAAGAAATACTTCTTGAAAAGTATCCCAGTCTCTTATTGAACCTACTGGAAAGGAAAAATACCAAGACCCAACAAATCCTTGGAAGGTATAAGGAAATAGTATAATTACAACATCTTCATGTGCAACTCCATTTATATTCATGGCTAACATAAAATTATTTAGATGTTCTTCAACTAGAAGACCATCATCAGGATTGTACTTAGGTAACCATTTTTTTGGGTTTGCTGGGAGAGCATTTGGATTAGCAACTAGAACAACACCGGGATTTGTCCAAGGTTAAGCGGGTTGATTGGCCATAACTTGAGTCAGAGACTGGGAAGATGGGAAGGCCGGTCCAAAAGTAGTTATAGATGGTGAAGAACTTACTATTGGATCAATACTACTACTAGTAGTACTAGTTAGAGAAGTGGATAGTTGAGAAGAAGTGGATTGAGTAGAAATGAATGGGGAAGTGAATGGATGGAAGGGTGATGTGATATCATTGGTATTCGATTCAGATATTGATGTGATAACTTTCCTACATCGTGGAGGGATGGGAAACTCAAAAGGAGATACTCCAGGCCTTTCACTTTGCAATCTAGTGAATACACCAATTTCTCGTAATAAGGAAGTAACACTTTCTTTAGTAGCTTCGGGCCTCTCTAGTTTCTCAACAGAAATAGATATCTATTCCAATTTCTGTATCAAAGAATGGACTTCCGGAGACTCGAGAGTGTAATCTAGAGAAGGTGGTTTGTCTTACTACTTCATGAGACAAGGGAGATGTTTCTACAACTTCAGATTTCTGATCTGAAGATTTTGAACGAGATCTAGAAGGTGTAGAAGTGGTGGAGGGGTTTTGACTCTTATGAATATTTTTCGATTGATCTTTAGGTTTATATGCCATTCATAGTTGGTTGGACCTCCTTCTAGCGCCAAAATGTTTCGGCCTCAGATTTCTGCTGCTCCAACATGGGGGATAATCACCCGGTCCAGACCTTAAGACAACTCCTTTTCCGTTTAAATTGGTGGCTCCGACTGGGGATGATGGGACCAGTTTCCAAAAATGGGTTTTAAAATGAGAGTGGGTGGTTTTCGAGTGATTTCAATAGAATAATGATAACTAAATGCCCTATTTTATCATGCAAATCTTTAGCTAACTCAATCTAATATAAACCTAGGTATTTCTATATAATATGCGATCTAAAACAATATCCGCTTGATATGTGATAATAAAGACCAATCACATATAAAACAAAGATGATAATGTGTAGAGATAATTTCTTTGACTAAATAGTTAGTCAAAGAAATATATAAACTATATCGCATATATGATGATTTACATATGAAAATAAACAATTTCAGCTAGGCATCATACAATAGTGCAATTAACGCTTAACAGAAAGAACATATCTCATATATAATTCATGAGAATAAAGTGTTGTCACTAATTAAATAGAAACAGGACTAATCATACAAGATAGAAGTACCATATATGTGAAGTTCTTCTCATTTGACTAATGACATAGATCGACTCCTTTCTTCAGATCAAATTATCTTCCAAGTATACAATAGTGCATCAACAAAGGAAAGTAGTCTGATACTTAAAAGAAATTATCATGTTCCATAATTTCACCAAAGCTTTCACAAACTTACAAAAGTACATTATTTGCAAATGTTTTTTATAAAATTTTGGACCCTTCTCTAATTGCATGAGAAGGGTATAAATACTATTCTAACTAATGTTCAAAAATAGATTATACAAAATTTGAGGAGGTTTCAAACAACCTTCCTCCTAACTAGTTAACTAGCTCTAAAAATAAAAAGTGACTTGATGAGCAAAGGCTATGATAATGATTTTCTGTCTGCCAGCTTGTCCGTCAAATCGCATATATCGACTATTGGTTTGACTTGAGGAGGTCCCCCAAATTGTGTTCTGACTTGTCTTGCAAAAATTACATCTATGAGAGGTGGAAAAATCCATTGAGTTGAACGGAGCAAGAATTAAGGGTCATGATTTGACTGTGTGGCTTGACGAGGTACTGCCAATACGACTTCTAATCAGTCTTTGCTAACTTTGTGACTGCTTCCTTTTGGATTTATACTCTTTCCTTCCATCTTGTATGCAAGTCATTTAAATCAAGCAGTTCTTTCGGGTTGCCTTCCTTTACTAGGTTGGTGGAAAACAAAGTGTGGATTACCGCCTTTACTATGTTATTTGACACCCCGATCACTCTTGCCAATGCTAGTTCATCTTGTTTGATCCTTGCATCCCAATCCGTGAAAAGAATGTCCTTGTGTGTCTCCTCGATCTCACGTAGATTAGCCTTCCTCCCCTCTTCTATTTCTTGCCACTCGATGAACTCTGAGATTCTTGTGTTTAGATCAGTAAACTCAGTTCTCTGGTCAGTCGCTTTATCCGTTAGCTGGTCACTAGTGATCAAAGAAGGAGCGATATGTGACATCTTTTGGAAAATTTGTTCTTGCTATTTTAACAAGAGGGAATTTAGTTGTAGCACCTCTTTGATGAATTCCTCGACAATAAGAACGTCCTTATATCTTTCCATGGCTCATTGCAAGTCTTGGAGTTGCATGTTTTTGGCCAATATGTCTACTTCATGGCTTATTTTCAACACCTCCATCCTCTATTGCAATTGGGCTAGTTGCTCCACGACCTGCCTGTTCACACTTTCCTTCTCTGTTTCAAGATGTTGCTTGAGCAGTGCAATCTTCTCTTCCTTTTCCTTCAACAAAATATATATCTAGGTAGCTTTTTTCATGGTGACCATTGCATACGCCCCTGTAAACAATGACAATTTTGTCAAGTTTTCATCTGGATTGGAAGGGATGTCTTTCCAGACTATGTCCATCGGCTCATTCCCAAGTGGGAGCTCGGGTGTTTCTATCCTTCTCCTTTTCCTCTGTCTCCTTACTACAACCTTGTGAAGCGGGTTGTAGAACACATCAAGAGGAGGGATTTCAGTCACCTTTAAGACAATTTCCAATGTAGGCTGAGCGGGAATGATTTCAGTCTGCTGAGACGTCGTCACTTGCTCGTCCATCGGTTCAGACTCTGTGTTTTTCTTAACATGTAGAGGAGTTCGATACTCCATAGTTTCCTGGGAATATGTTGTCTTGGGAGTGTCTCATAGTTTCTTATTGAATTGATCCCACTCCTGCTTTTGATCTTAGAACTAATATCTTTAGGTGGGGTGCTCATACCCTACTTTTTGGCTAAATTCCTGCTAGATTCTGCTATATTCTCGGGGTCTTGGGCCTTCCTTGTATCCAGTGCTTTCCCTGTATCCACTTGAGACTCTATGCGAGAATTAGGTCCCTCGCTGTTGACAGTCACATTGGGTGTAGCCCTGTCCTCGATTTTTAACAAATGCAACATAATTATTTTGAGCCTTTTGTTTCTAAACTCCTGAAAGCTTTCAAAATATTCAACACTCAGATTTGCCCTTGTCCATTTAAATGATTTTTAGAAGGATTCAACTGATTGCAAAAGGTCTTCAAAATCATTAGCTCCATGGTTATAAGGCTTGATCTTTACTGCAATAGTGAAGTTTTATGTTATCTTGTCTGGATCAAATTACTATCCTGTGTGGTTTTGAATGTTGGGGTGACCGACAACTGTGATCAATCCCGATGACACATAAGGGAGAAACCACTTACCACCCAGGTGCCCCTGAGGGTGGTAAGGGGTTTCCATCGATTAAACAGAGCTACGAAAAGCAAGCGAGAGAAAGCGAGTGAGCTTCCACATCATTACTTCCACGTGACCTCCGTGTCACCCCTCTACTTCACTCTACCTCACCTACCCTAGTTCCACATCACTTGCCACGATGGCCGACACGTCACCTTTCCCTCCTCATTTGTTTCGATTGTCTTAATTATAATTTTTATGCCATTTTAATCATAAAAACACCGATTTCACTCCATTTTTTTTCCTTCTTTTTTCTTGCCATTTTTGCTCCAGTTACTGCTCTTAATAACAATCATTGAGTTACTTTCGGATTGCCAAGTATTTAAAGTCCTAAACTACCTCGTGTTTTTCAAAGTGAATATGAAAATGACCAAAAAAGTTGTCTTATCTAGTTCTTCCACCAATATACCCATAATGGACATGGGACATGATATTTTCTATCCCGTTTGTCCGTTAAATCTGATGGAAGTTCATCAAAATATCCTTGCTAGTCAAGTTGAGTCAGAAATGTCCCCGAGAATGGTTAAATCGGGTTTATTCGTTGCGATTATCCCTCAAACTTAATTTTTCCTAGAATTCATCAGCTGGTTAGCCTCATCTTTATACCCTCAAAGATGCTAAGTAATGAATTCCCTTGGTGAAAACATTTTGTAAGTTTCCTTCCTGTTAATTCGACAAACCCTAGATTTTCCTCAATCTGATAATTACACTGCATTTTCCAATGAAACTCTTTTGTCTATCTACCAGAACATGCCAATAGAATATAGAAGTAAATTGCATAGCTTTGATTTTCCTCCAAATGCAGCCCTTCCACCAGAGTTAACACAATTTCCCAAAGTTTGTTTTTGTGAAAGTCTCAGGCCAATTTTACATGTAATTATGAGAATTCTGGGAAGAGATGAGACCTCAGTAGTTGATTTTCAAGCTTTAGGGATTTTTCATTTAATGACGGAACCTCATGTTGTATTGGGAATTCCCATCTTTTGGTAGGTGAAAAATGACAAAGTAATGTAATAGAGTGGGGATCAAGGGAATCATCCAGGCCACACCTAGGTATATGAGTGTAGGAGGGAGAAAATTGTGGTGCATGAGCTACCCCGACTTTTTTTCTTTCCACCCTTCCTCTTATGGCTTTTGCCTTTGATTGCCTTTTGTTCAAAATTGCTCGGGGCTCCAGGGGATGAGAGCAAGTTGTGTAATATATAACCATGGATACCCCCTTAAGGTGGGGCAATTCATCATCCACCAGGAGTTGGGACAATCGTGGGTTCCTTAATGATGAAGGGGGCTCATCTAGGGCCCATAGGAACCATGATGATGGCCATGGATAGGGGGTATAACTCATGTTTGGATTTTTACCACGTGTTACATTTGTATGTCTCTACCATATTTTGCATTTTATGGTACCTTTCCCTATTGAAAGTGGCCAATTTATGTTTTTCTTTTCCTTTTTAGCTGCATCAACCTTCGGGCATTGTTCCTAGCCTGACCCAAGGTGTGGACAAGGGGAAGGGGGGTCTAACCCTATGTGGACCCGGATGGGAAAAGATATGAACGGGGCTAAAATGAGTGGAAGGGGGTGATGTACATGGTGTTAGGAAGCGAGACCACACAACCAAAATTAGTATTTCCCATGTAGTGGAAACCCTAAAGATAATTGCTAGTAAAGGAGATCCCACAAGCCTAGGATACAAGGTTAACCATGAAATCAGGTAGTGGAGACAAGTATAAACCTAACCCACTCTTTCTGCCAAACCCCCTACCAATCCATGCCCAAAAGTTCCCATGACAAGTAAGGAAAATTACTCAACTATACCAATGAAAAGCCATACCTTCGGGGTTGGGAGGCCCATATTCAAACATACAATCATAACAAGTGGGAAAGGTACCACATGAATGACTTAGGTGGTGGAGATAATGGCACATCGAGCTATCTATGGGCTGCAAGGGGCTATTGGTTGGCATATGAGAGCCATATAGGAGAGAAAATTTCTCCTATATATACTACCCATAGGTGGTGGGTACCAGTATCCATCTAAAACATATTTTAAATTTGTGCAAAAACGTCACCCAAAGAACCAAAGTAATTAAGACATTGATGTAGGTATACTGACCCAGAGAAGAATGACCAATTCACCAAGAAAATTCAATATTTTATTACTATCCAAGATAAAGCTAAAGGACTTTGCACAAGCTAGCAAGAAATAACATTGGAACTTGTGTCATGATGGAAAGATAAAACATAATTGGGACTAAATGGGTATTCAAAAGCTACATGGAAACCCAAAGATTATTGTAAGTGACATCGATCCCATTTTCACTAGAAATTTTTGGACATAATTATTCTCTTGTCTTGGTACTCATTTAGCTCATAGATCATCTTATCACCCTCAATCCGATGGGAAAACTGAGATAGTAAACAATTTTTTGGAAGGATACATTCATTGCTTTGTCTCTGATAAACATACACAATGGGTGAAATGGTCACCTCTGGCTGAATAGTGGTATAACACTTCCTTCCATACTGCAGAAAAAATGACCCCATTTATGGCACTTTATGGATATCATCCACCATCCATCACATCATATTTAAGAGAAAATTATAAGGTTCAAGCAGTGGAAGATCACATCAAGCATCAATGACATGTTGTACAACTCTTAAAAGATAACCTCACTTCGACGCATAATAGAATGAAACAACATGTATATCAACATTGCAGCAAAAGAAGTTTTGATGTAGGTGACTGGCTATTCCTATGGCTACAACCATATAAGCAATTTTCCCTCAAGCAAGCTAAGAAGGATAATAAATTATCACCAAAGTATTATGGTCCATACAAGGTGTTAAAAGATTAGTACTATGGCATACAAATTGGAGCTTCCTGCAACTTCCTGAGTGCACCCAGTTTTCCATGTTTCATGCTTAAAGAAGGTTATAAGTGACAAGCTCCCAGTTTAAACAATATTGCCAGAACTTGACGAAGAAGGAAAAATCATATTGGAACCTGAAGTAGTCATATAAATAAGAACTCGACATCTGCAAAATCGATGAATTTCGGAATATCTCATCAAGTGGAAGAACTTACCTGCTGAAGATTCCATATGGGAGGATAAAAATTTCATGCAGAAGCATCCAGAACTACTCAAGCGTTGAGGACAACACTTTTTTGAAGGAGAGGGGCATGTTAGGTCCCTATAATACTAGTGATGCCCCCATTGCTATTGTCATTGTAGCCCTTATTGTTATTATTGTGCCCCATAGAAGCCCACTATTGTTATTGTTGCGACCTTATATTATTATTGTTATGTCGACTTTGATTATATTGTGACCCCTTAAACTCCTATATATAGAAAAGAGGTTTTTTCATCATTTGTGTAATGTAAAGGAGGTTTCCCCCTCGAAGAGGCTGATTTTGAAGTCGTTGATATATCTTTTCTATCTTTTTGTGAGCTAGTTTCATAACAAACGAAGAAGAAAAGATTATCAGAATCAAGGAAAGAATTTTTTGTAAGGGACATACACAAATTGAAGGAATCGACTTCAGAGAAACTTTTGATCCTGATGCCAAATTATAATCAATAAGAATGCTTTTGGAATTTGTGTGTTTGAAAGGTTTCTAATTTTATCAAATATATGTTAAGTTAACATTTCTAAATGGTGATTTAAATAATAAGTGTTGGGAATCACAATTTCCATTAGATTAAAACCTACAAGTGTTAGTCAAAGATTACATTTCCAAAGATAAGGATCCATGTGAGGTACTTAGTCCATGTTATGAAATATATAGGGAGTGTTGGTTTATCCAAGGTTCAAAAATTTGCCTCTTACTATGATCCAGGTGTGTATTGATCTCATGACCTATGCTCTAATACCATTTGTGTTGGGTTGTGTTATATTCTTTCCACGACTAGCCCACGTAGTTAACTGGGGGGTTAGAGGGGGGGCGGATCCCCCCCTTCATCGCGTTGATTTTGTAGTCGGGGGGTGGGTCACAGGGGGTTTGAGGCATACTCGTAACCCCACTTTATGGGTTATGGGGCAGCGCCCTAGAAAATTTTGGTTTTGGACCCTATGTTAGGTTGGGCGGACCCACCTATGGTTTTGTGCATGATTTTTGCACATGTTTTTGAATGTGATGGTTTTTGGTCCATGGTATTGGATGCTTCGACATGTATAATGAAAAATCAAGTTGGTAGTCTCGGTTTTGGGATGCAAGGGAAAATCTCTGTGTTTTATGTGTTATGCTTTCACATTGTTTATTTTCTGTGTTCTATAATTCATATGTAGGTAATTTCTATACAGGGTTAAAACCTACATTTAGTATCGGAGCTGTTTTGGCTTCAAGGGGATGCCTTTGTTGCTGAGCGGTTTTCTAGGCCTATGGTAGACACTGTTCAGTGGGAGATCTGCGATATTAATTCTGGTGGTGAAAGAAGATGGCGAGCAGTGGAAAGATAGAGATCGAGAAATTTAATGGTCAGAGTTTTGAGTTGTAGAAACTCAAGATGGAGGATCTGTTGGTGGATAAAGATCAGTGGATCGGGGTAGATCCGGGTACTAGACCAACGGGAGTGTCCGATGAAGAATGGAAGAAGTTGGATCGGAAGGCAAAGAGCACAATATGTTTGTGTATCTTAGTTTTAGTATTATTGAATGTATCTGGGGAAGCTATGGTGAAGGCTTTGTGGGACAAGTTAGGGACTTTGTACCAATCTAAGTTTGGTGAATAAATTGTTCATGTAGAAAAAGTTGTATAACCTAAGGATGAAAGATGGAGACTTGGTGACAGAGCATCTGAATGCATTTAATACTATGGTAAGTCAGTTAGCATCCGCTGATATTAAAATTTTAGATGAAGATAAGTGCATCAGTTTGTTGTGTTCTCTACCAGATTTGTGGGATAGTCTGGTTATTGCAATAGGTAGCAATTCAACTACCTTGTAGTTTGATGAAATAGTCTCATCCTTGTTGATGGAGGAGATGAGAAGGAAAAATATGGAGAGCCAGAATGGTGATGCCTTGTCTGTATGAGGACGGTCTTAGAACATAAACAAAAATAAGTTATCGAGTGGGAGATCTAAATCTAGAGGGAGATCTAAATCTCCAGGAAAACATGTAAAGGTGGTGTGCTGGAAATGCGGAAAGGAAGGGCACTATAAAAGGGAATGTAAATCTAAAACTCCTGATAAAGGAAAGGGATCTGATGATGCTCCATTTGCAGAGGTGAAAACCACCTCAGATGAATGTGGGGATGTCTACTTGGCTTCTTCAAGTACAAATGTAGATCTTGAAGCATGGTTGATTGACTTAGGTGCATCCTTTCACTTCACTCCCTATAGAGAGTGGTTCTGCGAGTATGAGAAATATGATGGTGGTGATATCTTCTTGGGGGATGATAGGAAGGCTAGAATCATTGGTCGCGGAAAAGTAAAGTTGAAATTGCAAGGTGGAAGAGTTAGAACACTTCTAGGTGTTCTGCGTATTCCCGCATTGGCCAAAAATTTTATTTTTGTAAGCAAGATGGATGATGCAAATGTAAAAACAGTGTTCGAGAAGGATACCTACAAGATGGTTCGGGGAGCACTGGTATTGATGCAGGGAGTTCAGATTAGAACTATGTACAAGCTGCAAGGTAGCACTGTTATTGATGGGTGCAACAGTTCTGTGGTTCCTGAAAGTGGAGTAGAAGATCTAGTGGTCTCTGGAGAGAAGACCATGTTGTGGCGTCAAAGGCTTGGACATAGTAGAGAGAAGGGCCTTCGAATACTTCATGGTAAAGGTATGGTAGAAGCTATGAGTAATAGCTCTCTGGATTTAAGGGAACCCGCGTGTATATGCAACTGTGTTTAAGGAAACTAGCGTATATCTAGTTAACTTATGATTTAGTTAATCCATTATATGTTGACCTTTAATCAGTGCATCACAACTTCATTAACCGTATAAATAATAAATAGGTGTAGTAAAACAGAACATATCATCACACATAAGAAGCATGCATGAACACCATGATATAAGGTGGAAACCCAATGCGGGACAAAAACCACCTACTATCGTCTTCCTTTAATATTAGAAAAACCTATTTACAATCTTGTATTGGCATAGACTTATACCAGTATGAAAGCACCCACTTGCAGAAGGTTACAACCTTCTCTGGTTCTCAATCTACTACTGGAAGGGAGCTACAACCCCCTAGCTCTTATATTAGCCAATCTGTTTACTAGTACGTAGGAGCCGACCTACTGAAGGCTCCAACCTTCACTCATTTTCCAGCTGCTACTGGAAGGGAGCTCCAACCCCCTAGCTCTTGTACTGGCCAATATGTTTACCAGTACGTAGGCACCAGCCTATAGAAGGCTACGACCTTCTCACTTCCTCCAGGGACCACGTTTCATAAATTTTCATATTCGATACTCTTGAAGCACAACACCATAATCTGAAGGCCATGTTTCATCCAATTTTCATACTGGCCCCATCAACAACATTTAAGCACAAAATTAATCACCACTACAATACACCCAACAACTACACCTACATCATCAATCTCTGAATCACCCAACACTGAAACATTGAAACCCTATCAACAAAACATAGTCACCAGAACACATAGTAGACCATCAAGTTCTGTAACAACAACCAGATCCACCTGCAATTTCAAATATCATACTTCATACTGTATACGCAACTCTGATGAGCCGAACCAGTGTGTATATATGCTTCTACCAAAGCTAACCCACGTACAATTTTGCTAATATTATCTCAGAACTTTGCAGCTATACCAGACATTAGTCATACCCAGATCATAACATTTATACAATAAAACATGCATCAGTAATTCAGATCTAGTCTATCCATGATCAAACCACATAATGATGATACATTCCAAGCCTTATGATCTCGATCCATCATCCATCATCAACCGCATAAGTGCATCCTTGGTTGAGATCAAGCAAAGTATCACAAACCCATAAATTGACATTTTTACATGCCAAATATGTCATTCTTTGCATGTTGCAATGTTCCATATTTGCTACAGAAGCCAAAGAAGGATGCCATGAGAATGTGCCAGTTCAAGTGCCACTGTTGTCATGTACTATTCCATTTTTGAAGAATTTTCAGTTAAAGGGAGGTCCAAACAGTTTAATCTTGGTCTCCCTAGGTTTCAATTTCCTGTTTTAGAATATAGAGAATCACCATCTGTCCAAACAGCTTAATCTTGGCAGATTCCTAGATAGGTAGAAAAGCAAGGGTGCTCAACAGCCTAATCTGAGCCCTGGATGAAACAAGTGTAGATATAGATAGGAAGACAGTAAAAGAAAAATTGAAAAGTTGGGTCTGCAAGTCTAAGTGCACCCAAACCAAAAAGAAGAAAAAATGCTAGGTAAGTAGGCTAGGTAGGTATTTTTGAGGTTGCAAAATGTTGATTTATGATCAATTTCATGTTTCCAAGTGTCATATCTATTCAAGTCACAATTATCAGGCAGTTGCCATTTGAAGGACTCAAGCGAGGCATGTCTAACTCCCCCTCCTTCTTCTTTCCTCAATCACTTACTAACTTCCTAAAGAGGTCAAGATTTGCTTGATATCTCTCAATTTCATCATTTCCATATCAGTTGCCTTGGTAAAGATCTACTTTACTCAAGGAATGTTCGTACTTCCTCCAGGAGTCTCATTCCTCCTTAATAGCCTAAGATCTCATACTTAGCACTTTCCTATCATTTGTCATATTAACCACTAATTCTACTATGTAACTCCCTATCTAGTTCCCCTTCCCCTATTAAAACTATGTTAAATAACTCCCCTACATACTTATCCCCTCCCCTTGGTTGAAAAATAACCATAAGTACACTTGGGAATTGCTAAGTTTGCCTGAAACATAGCAAGAACCCTCATTTTACCCCTTTAAAACCATCTTCCAATGCAATGGACTCCTTCCAAAGCATGAAATTCCTCTCTTTTAGGTTATTGGACCCCTTCCGAGACCTCAAATACTCTTCAAAAGCATATATACCCTTCTTCCGATCGCAATAACCCTTGCCGACTGCCTTAACATTCTTCTGATCCCTTTGGACCCCCTCCGACGCGATATCGCAATCGGAGGTCTCAAGGCTAATGTTGCTCGTTTTTGTCCTCCTCGATGGATGCTCCACCGCTGCCATTTCGCAATCGGCGTATCGCAATACTATATGCCACATATATATGCCCCTTCCCCTTTAGCCGATGCGATATCACAAGTCGGCAATCGGTGGTCGCAAGAGTCATGTTCCCAAAACGCATGTCGCTTCCTTTTGCCCCGATGCGACATTGCCATCGCATCAAGAGAGCATATCGCATCACAAATACTTCCTCGCCGCATGCCTCCATTTATTCATATATTTCGTTTAAAACATGATTTATCATTAAGACATGTTTCACTGCAAATTCGTCGCAAATCGCAGCATTTCAGTTATCACTATCACATCTCAAAAACATATAAGGCACCGCACCATCCAACGCCCTGCCACATCACCCCGCTGACATCATCCGCCGTACCAGGACCCACCGCTGACGTCACCCGCCAAAGAAGGGCATGCAAGCGCAAAAAAGCATCTTAGGAGGCCCGGATTCAAATTCTGAGGCAGTATCGCGCATCGCTATGGGAAATAGGCCAAAATGGGGAATCTCTTTTTTTAGTAGTTGCTTTTGCCGCAGAAGGGCAGAAAAGGGGCAAATTAGTAGTTTAAAGAGGATCAGTAGAGAGAGAGAGTCTCGATTCAAGTGTTAAAGAGTATCAGTGTTGCAACGAAGTGTATCAGTGAAGATTTTGTCAGGGCTCGAGGCGAATAAAACATTAAAAGAAATCCTTAAAAGTCAAGAAGCAATTAAGGAACCACTCAAAGCTCATCATCACAATGACTACACATTAAAACTAACATAAGATCAATGGACCAAAGCTCAAAGCACAGTTATTGCAGAAGCACTGCACCAGGTCACCAAGAACACCATATTAACTCATTTTGATCCAGTGGCCTCTGGCGCAACTTAAGAGATATTTACTTGTATTTAATTTCAGCACAAGTTTAGGTTTAAAAAAAAAAAAATCCCGCAGACCTGTTTAGGTTGGTTGTAATAAATGTTTTTGGATACTTACCCTATATATACAACCCTGAACAATGTAATGGGGCTTGGTTTTTGTTGGTTGGATGTTTTTCTTAAGCAGAGACTCGCACTGTATATCTGATCATTTCCATAATCAAAGACTACTTACGAGCTTGGAGAATGAATTGTTTACTGTGTTTAATGGTTGAAGAGTGACTGTGGAATTCTTGTGCTGGTACATGACCCAATAAGTGCTTCTTACCTCTGTTTTCCATTCATAAATCATTATCTAAACAGCAGAAAGAAAGATTAGCTTAGAACTTGTTTAATTGCATTATATGCTCAATTTCTGTTGTTTATTTATGTTTTTAATCTGTTTTAGGCATAAATATGAATTCCACGTGGCTCATATTTTCCCTAATTCACCATGTATGACAATTATCCAGGGATTCTTAACTACCCCTAGATAGAGCTCATTTTCCTTCCCTCTTTTAAGCTGATTGAGAGATTCTTAATTGCCTCTCATTCCTTACATTTCAGTCCATCTCTTTAGCTTGAAGGTTGTTTCATGTGCAGCTACCTTGCTCCATTTTCCTCTTGTGACCAAGAAAACACACCAGCAGTCTTGCTCCATGACTCCATGCCCAATGGTTTGAAACTTACCACACTATGCATTGCCTCTTTGCTTGAAAGCATCTTCCTTCCATTCAAACACCATCCAAACATAAACAAAACCCATTGAACCCAATAACTAGCTTAAAATCATCATCAACAAAGCTAAATGATCAAGAGAGAGCCCTCTCTGATTGCAGGTGGGCTAGAACCTGCAATCCAAAGATTGGTTTGTGGTTACCTCAGCCGTATCCCTTCAGGAGCTTAGGGACAACCTGAGTGTTAACATAATGGCGACTCCACTGGGGAACTCCTCAGATAATCTCACAAAACCAGTCTGAAGCTCCGCAGAAGAAGAATCCAACTTTTAAAAACATCTGTTTAAACTTATACTGTTAGAAAAATCACCAAAAAACAAGCTTGAAGCTGGCTCCGAAGAAACATTCATGATATACAAGGTCGAATCTAGACCCAAATCCCCTAGCTGTTTTTCAAAATCCCAATATAATCCCTAAGATCCTTAGAAAACAAGAGCAGCAAGAAGATTTTGCAGATATTAGTCCTGAAACAGTTCAACCTAGCTGTTTTTCAACCCCTGTTAGAGTTTTATTTCGTTCAACCCCTACTTCCCCTTGTTCATCATCCACTTCTACAAACCATGTTTCCACACCTCCATTCACTACACATACCACCACTACTACTCTGATTATCCCAGTTACTCCAGTTGTTCCACTTGTCCCTGTTGTTCCTCTTGTCCCTGTTAATATGGCTAATAAATATGCCCCTTTACAGCTGCCTGCAAATCCCGGGGCTATGCCTCAAGATTACCAGGCGAAAATAACTTCTTTTGATAGCACAAGTGCCTGCACATCCCTTCAGCATACAAAGAAGATGTAGGATTACTTTGAGAGCTATGAGATTGACGATGATAATGTGAGAATGAAAATTTTTGTTCAAAGTTTAACAGGCGACATTAGGACTTGGTTTAGAGCACTCCCAGCCAATTCCATAGGAGACCCAGAAGCCTTATACCAGTCATTTATTAACAGATGGGAGAAAAAGAAAGACCCCTTGCACATATTATCTGAATATGACACTATCAAAAGAGGCCCTCAGGAGAGTGTCCTGGACTATTGTGCAAGATTTAATAGTGTCTATAATGCAATACCACAGAACTTAAGACCTCCACCTGATCTTGCTTTGTATAAATTCCCTGATGGTTTTGATGTTGAAATGGCTTATCAGTTAAGGGAAAGAGCCCCTCAAAGCCTTGCAGAAATGCAAAATGTTGCTGTTAGTGTGGAGGCGAACCTAATTGCCAAAAGAAACAGAGCTAGAACCAAGAGAAGAACTACCTTTAAGGAAGAACCCTCAGCCTTAGACCAGAAGTTAGATGTTGTTATCAATGGCATGCATAGGTTGGGAGATAGAGTAGAAAATGTTGAGAGGAAATCATCATGGGAAGGAAAACAGCCCAACACCATAAGGAACCCGAACTTCAGGAAAAATCAAACCACAAACGCTGGAAGGGCTAGTCTCGACCATGATAGTAGGCCTCCTTTCTAAGAAAACTACGCAGAGGCATCCACATCCAGTGAGCCCACAGAAGAGACTCACGTGAACTTGATAGATTCGAAAAATGAGCAGCAAATCTTTCTCACTCAAGAAGAACAAGACTACCCTGATGTAAAACAATTTCAGACCAAGACGGGAGAGTCTTTTGACTTTAAACAAGGCTATGATTCTGCTATATATGAGGTCCACAAACAATATAAGCTGAGAACAAGAACCATTGAAGTCCCTGCACCAACCAAAGCAAAGGACAGCAAACAGCCCAATAAGATTAAAGGCAAGGTTGTCATAACAGAACCAGCTGATATTTCTGTCACAAACCCGCATCAAGTAATCGTAGAGGACAAAACAGACATACAGCCTCCTATTGATCAGCCTCTGCCTCCTTCTTCCTCAAAAGAAAATTTGAACAGCTCTCCAAAAAACCTTCCCAAAACAGACATACCGCAAACTATCATTCACCATAACATAGACAATCCAAAGGAAAACACATAGAGTATTATTGAAAAGGAAAAATCTGCTACTACTAACGCAAAGATTCCATTGGAAAAACCATTTAATTTAGAAGCAGAGATTGGTAAACTTAAGATATCCATCCCCCTCTTAGAACTTGCCAAACATGATGTGGTACAAGCAACATATTCAAAGGTCACTTCAACTACCAGAGGTCAGGGATGATTTAAATGTTTTAGATGATACCCCTGAGCTGTTGTTTGGTCCAGAAGTTAATGGAAAAACAACATATGGATCTGTTCCACCCTTTTATGTCAGTCTGCACATACATGACAAAATATTGCACAATGCTATGTTTGACTCAGGTGCCTCACACAATCTTATGCCCAAAGCTGTAATGGAAAAGCTAAACCTTGATGTCACAAGACCCTACAAAGATCTATACTCCTTTGACTCAAGTCAGGTCAAGTGTTTAGGTTTAATCAAAGACCTTTTGTTTGTCTTTAGTCCAATTTTCCCAACAAGACATCCTAATGGACGTAGTAGTTTGCTGACATTCCAACAAATATGGCATGTCATATCAAGATCATGGGAGCAAAACTCAAGGATCCCTCCAACTCGACCTCTCTTATGCCACTATTTCTGTCTTTGGGCAACCAAAGAGACTATATAGAGAAACACTCATGAAGTATGTGGTGAGTAGTGAGGAGAAGCCCCAAAATTTTCCAATTTACTCAATCCATTCTGATATGGATTCATTTATTCTTTTTAATGATGACAACAATCCTCCAACTAATGAGAAGCCTTTAGCTTCAAAGCTAGAGACATGCATAAATGAGGAACCGGTTGCCCATGCCCATGAAATGGTCACAACAATCAGGGCAACCAGCAAACAAGAAGAACCTCCTCAAACAGAAATTTTAAATCTGCCCAATCCTAAAATGACTGAAACTCTTTATACAAGCCACAAACAAGAAATCACATGGTATTTAGAGTTTGATGGTTCTGTCCACAAGTTAGGAGCAGGAGCAGGTGTATGGATTCACAACACACATGACAATCATGTAGAAGGCCATGCCTACAGACTAAATTTCAGATGTACCAAAAACATGGCAGAGTACGAAGCTCTCCTCTTAGGCCTAAAATTGCTCAAAGTTCTAGGGGCTAGAAAAGTGTCCATTCTAGGTGACTCTAATCTAATCATACAACAAATGAAAGGCAACTTTGTTACCAATGACAATAGAATGAGGGCCTATAGGACTGCTGCAACAGAAATACTTAATACCTTCGTTGAATTCGAGCTTGCCAAGATTTCTAGAAACCATAACATTCATGCGCACAGCCTAGCCACTTTTGCTAGCACATGCAAACTTCCTTTTGAGCCAAATCACCATTTTACTGCTGAAATAAAACATAGGCCCACTATTCCTAGCAATATTAGAGATTGGCAAGTATTTGAAAATGATGCCCATATTAACAATTTCCTCGCTCTTGAGGGCGAGTTTTCAAATTTAAACATTGACATGGAGGCCATGAACGATTCCCAACAACAAACAAATGAAAATCAGCAGGCTGTAACAGTTGCAACAGCAAAACAAATCCTGAATCCAACTGTCTTCGACAATGCAAACATAGAACAGCTGAAACAAATGCATTTAGAGGAAACAGCCAAAGCAGAGGCTGAGTTCATTGATCTAAAGAATAATTTTTTACCTGTTGGCCTTACTCCATTAGAAGACATGTTTGATGACAATGATGTGCCCAAAAAGCCAAAAATGGAGCCTTTAGATGCTGCTATAGAAGAACACAACATAGGGATAGCAGAAAAGCCCAGAATGATCAAATTGTCCAAAAATCTGACCCCTGATCAAAAACCAAAGTATGTGGATTTTATTCAAAGAGTTCCAAGATGTATTTGCTTGGAGTTATGAGGACTTGAAGTCCTATGACACCTCAGTGATTCAACATACCATTCCCTTAAAACCAAATCAAAAACCATTCAAGCAGAAACTTAGAAGAATTAACCCTATGCTTCTTCCCCTCATCGAGAAGGAAGTAAAAAGAATGTTTGAAGCAGGTATCATAGCACCCATCAGATTTTCTGAATGGGTATCCAATCTGGTTCCCACAAGGAAAAAATCAGGAGAGATCAGACTATGCGTAGACCTAAGAAACTTAAACCAAGTCTCTCTAAAAGACCACTACCCTTTGCCCAAAATGGACCACATCCTACAAAGAGTAGTGGGCACATCTAGAATTTCTTTACTAGATGGATTTGTAAGATTCAATCAAATACTTGTTCACCCAGATGACCAAGACAAGACAGCCTTTACCACACCGTGGGGAACATTTAAGTATGTTAAAATGCCTTTCAGACTAAAGAACGTTGGTGCCACCTTTCAAAGGGCAATGGATATTGCATTTGCCAAGGAAATCCATGATTTCCTTGTTGTTTACCTTGATGACCTAACCCCTTTCTCCAAATCTGATCAAGAACACCTTAAGCATCTAAGACAAATTTTCATGACATGTAGGAAATATGGCATTTCCTTGAACCCCAAAAAATCCTTGTTTGGCCTTGAGGAAGGCAAGTTGCTAGGCCACATTATTTCAAAAGACGGTATCAGAATTGACCCGGAAAGGATCCAAGCCATCCTCCAAATTCCTTACCCAAGAAACATAAAAGAGTTGCAAGGATTCCTTGGAAAAATCAATTTCTTAAGGAGATTTATCCCAAACTTAGCTGAGCTGATAAGACTATTGAGCAACATGTTGAAAAAATAAATGGTCTCTTGAAACCAAGCAAGCTTTTGAGAGTATCAAAGCTGCCTTGACCCAAACCCCTGTCCTCACAAGTCCACAGTTTAATAAGGATTTTATCATCTTTTCCTTTGCTTCAGATCACACCATAGCTATTGTCCTTTTGCAAAAGGATGATCAAGGAAATGAAAAGCCAATTGCATTTTTCAGCCGAGCCCTAAGAGATGCACCCTCGAAATACCAAAGCATGGAAAAGCATGCCTATGCCCTTGTTAAGGCCATTAAAGAGTTCAGAATTTACATTTTATGCTCCCATGTGATTGCCTATGTCCCAAACTCAGTTGTAAAAGACATATTAACTCAAGAGGGACTAGAAGGCAAAAGAGGCAAGTGGATTGCCAGCATTCTTGAATATGACATTGAGATAAAACCCACCAAGCTAATGAAGGGACAAGGTTTAGCCAAGCTCATGTCTAAAACAAATCTTCAAGCCTTAGATATTAACCAACTGGACAATGAACAGGAGCTGGCGACTCCACAGATCAGTGAAACCTTTTTGCAATCCCCATGGTATGCTGATATATGCTTTGTATTGTTAAACCTATGTGCTCCCCCAGGATTGTCCAGAACCAGGAAAAGATTTTTGAAGATGAAAGCATCAAAGTTTTGTGTCTTAGATGGTGCCTTATTTTGTAAAAATCATGAAGGCATATTGCTCAATTGTTTGATGATAAATGAAACTAACAACATCATGAAGGAATTTCATTCAGGGGACTGTGGAGGACATTTATATTGGAAGTCTACTGTTGACAAAATTTTACGGGCTGGTTATTATTGGCCCTCTCTATTCGCCGATGTCAAGAGATTTGTTGTTTCATGTCACAAATGCCAAATCTTTGAAGGAAAAATAAAATTGCTCCCTTTGCCCCTTAAGCCTGTCTCAACCGAAAAACCTTTTCAACAATGGGGTCTTGACTTCATTAGAGAAATCCATCCCTCGTCCTCAGGCCAGCATAGGTGGATTTTAACAGCCACCGATTATTTCACCAAGTGGATTGAAGCTATCCCATGTAGGCAAGCCAATGACTCCACCATTATCCAATTCCTTGAGTGCAATATCCTTTCCAGATTTGGTTGCCCTAAGAAAATCATCACTGACAATGTTGTTGCCTTCAAATCCAAAAAAATGATCAACTTCTGCCATAAATTTCACATTACCTTGGGCCATTCTACAGCTTATTATCCTTAAGGTAATGGCTTGGCCGAATCATCCAACAAAAGCCTCATCAACATCATAAAGAAAGTGCTAGAAGAGAACAAAAAGAATTGGGATAGGAAGCTCACAAATGCCCTGTGGGCAGACAGACTTTAACCAAGAGATCCATTGGAATGAGCCCTTATGAGCTAGTATATGGCATGGAAGCCACATTTCCTTCATCCTTGGGCATCCCTACTATCAAGCTGTTACAGGAGATTCAGGCTGAACCAAATGATATTCAACGAAGGATTAATCAGACCATTCATCTTCAGCAAACCAGAGAGCAAGTGTATGATAGAGCTCAAATTGTGCAAGAGAGGTTGAAGAAAGCATTTGACAAAAGGACCAAGGCTTAGGATTTCTATATTGGTGACAAAGTTCTAAGATGGGACTCCCGAATAGAAGACAAGGGAAAGCATGCCAAGTTCGATTTTCTATGGAGAGGCCCATTTATTATCAGCGTTGTGCAAGGCAATAGCACATATTTTCTCAAATCTATGGATAACAGCACAGTGGAAAACGGCCCTGTAAATGGCTGAATGTTGAAACATTATCGAGATCCCTTTTAAAGGGATACAATGCCCCTGTGTATATATTTGTATATTGATGTTTGTATATATGTCAGCGCTGTCCTTTTTATGTTTGTATAAGCAATCTGATTGCTTGGAACCGAGCAGCGAAGTTATGGAGACAGAGCAAAGGCAGTCCTCTATTTTAATGATCAGTCACAGCATCATTCTTAGGAGAACAATGCAGCAAAGTTTATAAGGCACAGCCCGTGCAAATCATCCATTTCAAAAGGCTTTGTCTTTTGCATTGGTTTTAGCATAAGGGTGCAGCGAAATGTTGAGTGAAAGGAGCAATAAAAATACAAAAGGATGCTCAGGACCAATTGAGATATATTTGAAAGCACTCAAGGGATTAAGGGATAGCGCCGTATTTTACAGCAATTCATGTTAAAAGGAGGTTGCGTTCAGAATTTTAAACTTCAATCACCTGACAGCCAGCAAAAGGGAATGCTCTTGTTGATTCTTTATTTTGAATCACATTGGAGATCGGCACTCAGGGCAGTTTTGGATATTTAGAGCAATCAGAACAAGAGAAGAGCACTATCGTATATCATAGCGAATCAATTAAAAATGTTGCAATCACGCATCCACAAATTTGGTCAATAGCATCAAAAGGGAGGAACATTTTTGGTTTTACATCGGCAACCTTCTCAAAGACAGAGTTAAATCAAAATGCCTCAGTTTTGATCCATGTATTGAGACTATTCCAAAGGGCAGTGCTCAGGTAACATTGTACACAACATTAAGCACGCAGAAGAAAGCAAGCGATGCTATATAGTTCACAGTAATTCAGTCGGGGGTAAGTGTTGTTCTTTTTCCAAAGTTTCAATCATTTAACAGTTAGCAGAAAGAAGTGTTCCTAGTCCACAGCAACAATAGAAGATCAAGGCAGTCTGACCTGCTGTTCTTGGCTTTTCACGAGGAAAAGCCATCCCCAAGTGGAGCCACTGTTAGCCTCCTACTGCAGCAGGTTACTCATCTTTCATGATTGACATTTTTACATGCCAAATATGTCATTCTTCGCATGCTGCAATGTTCCATATTTGCTACAGAAGCCAAAGAAGGATGCCATGAGAATGCGCCAGTTCAAGTGCCACTGTTGTCATGTACTATTCCATTTTTGAAGAATTTTCAGTTAAAGGGAGGTCCAAACAGTATAATCTTGGTCTCCCTAGGTTTCAATTTCCTGTTTTAGAATATAGAGAATCACCATCTGTCCAAACATCTTAATCTTGGCAGATTCCTAGATAGGTAGAGAAGCAAGGGTGCTCAACAGCCTAATCTAAGCCCTGGATGAAATAAGTGTAGATATAGATAGGAAGACAGTAAAAGAAAAATTGAAAAGTTGGGTCTGCAAGTCTAA
>APFE030981690.1:0-17808 GCA_000404065.3 Pinus taeda
TCATGCATTCAAAGACTAAGCACATACCTATCAAGTATCATTTTCTTCGAGAACAAGTGCTTGAACAAAAGGTCAAATTGGAGTATGTTCCCTCTAAGGAACAAGTTGCTGATATACTCACCAAACCACTGCCCAAGGAGACATCTGAATACCTCAGACAGAAGCTGGGGGTAGTTGATGCGTCATATTGCTGTTGAATCTTGTCTATTTCAGAGAAAAGCAGGTGTACGCGTGTTTCATGAGGAGGATCTATGTACATACACCGGTTTATGAAGATACAGTCGTGTATATGTTGGTTTAAAGACAAACAGTGGGCCAGGCTCTGGATGAAAAGAATCTGATATGGGTCTGTCAGAGACCTTTTTGGCACAGGTTTAGGGGGAGTATATATTCTAATGCATTGTTGGCATTATCTTTCAAGATCTTGGTTTAATTGTGTTGGTTTTAAGTGGATCATGTGCAGAAGGAGATCATGGTTTTTTCTCTGAACAATGATTGACAGATGCTGCTAATGTTGATTGTTGATAACTATCATAGTCTTGCTGTAAATATTTCGTCTCTATGTCATGTATTTCTTTTCTTATCAAGGTCATGTAACGACCTTTCTTGATTTTCCCACTATGCCTGGGATGGATGATGTAATGTTCTTGTTTTATCTTGTGTAAACTGCTGATATATCCCCACTTGGTTGGGTGGATGAGTCAATATTGGTATATCCCCAGTTGTTTTGGAAATGGATGTATGTATGAGTTTTTGATGATAGGAAGGTCGCTTATGGTGTATAGAGTCATTTGCTGAAGATCTAGCCTACAGTCAGAGGGAGCATGGCTAGCACAACAGAGCAGAGGCCTCAACATGATCTAAGGGGGAGCATAACCCTTTGCCCTTGATGTCAAAGGGGGAGAATGACTTTGAATGATGTAGGGTTGCCATCAAGTCCAAAGGGGGAGATTGTTGGCATTATGACACAGGTTTGGCACTATGGCACAGGTGTTTTCCTTGATGGCAACGTACTCAAATGGCAGATCTCAGTTTAGGCTCTCAGAATGAAAGAAAATGAGGTATACGCAGGTTCCTCTTACCAAAGTTGCGTATACACGCGGGATCACCGATCAAAAAGCGCGTATATGTATGCATGCACTTTCATGCAAAGAAAAGCGCGTACATGTGGGAAAATTTATGTTTGGTCCATGGTATTTAGTCCGACATATTTGAACCTATGGTTTTGGTCCTTGGTATTGCATCCAAAGTTTTGAACCCAGGTATTGGGTCCCTAGTATTGGTTCTCAATGGTTTCGGACCATGGTTTGAGTAAGGCCTAAGACTATAAAAAGGGAAGGTGATCATTTAGCAAGGGCATCGATTCAAGTATTGAATATCTAAAGAAGAGCAAGATCTGGAACACTGGTGTTTGGTTTATGGTGCATTGTTGGATCAGAACCAAGGAGGAACTTGAGCGCTACAAGATGGATAAGTTCTATTGATGGATCAAGAACTTAAGGCTTGAATAGTAATATTATTGTGTGATTTTGATTTGTTATAATTGGTGCATGATTAGATCTATAAATATGATAATATGGGTATAACTGATGTCTAATTAAGTGAAAAAGGGTAAATTATCTTTTATAGATTTTTACGCAAGTTCGACGCATCAGAGGCACGTATACATGCAGGTTTAGCAAGAGAAGACAACGTATACACAGGTTGGTATAGATACCGCTGCTTATGTATGTAGGTTTCTACATTGTGAAGTAGCGTACGTCTCATGAAATATGCTTTAGCTCCTTCTGTTTATTGCTGCAGTGTTCTGGGTTTAGAATTGTTGTCTGGTTACTGTTACTGTTTTCTAGTTACAACATTCTGAGAAGTGATTGGTTGAATCTATATTGGTTTGTACAAAGGAGATTGATTGATGCAGATATAATTGATATATGATTGATGTTATTCATGGATCTAGTCTGAAAATGTATGAAACATGGTCCTTGGAAGAAAAGAGAAGGTTGTAGCCTTCTGTAGGTTAGCACCTACGTACTAGTACCTGAGCTAGTACAAGAGCTAAGGGGGTTGTAGCTCCCTTCCAGGAGAAGATGGAGAACAAGAGAAGGTTGTAGCCTTCTGCAGGTTGTAGCCTGCATACTGGTATAAGACTGCACCAGTACATAATCATTGTAAAAATAAGTTTCTAATTGAAAGAAGATAGAGACAAATTGCAGCAGGTGGTTTTCACCCACATTGGGTTTCCACCTTATATCTTGTGTTCTTGTGTGTGACTATCTGCACTATTTTTCTATTCCTGGTTAATGTTTATATGGTTCTGGCACACAAATTAAAGATCAACATTAAATTATAAGTGTGTAAGTTATACGCTAGCTTCCTTAACTGAAGTTTTGTATATACGCTGGTTTCTCTAATCTAAGTAGCATATACAAATCTGTGTATGAATTGAAAAATAATTGACTCGATAATACTGATTCACCCCCCCTCTTAGTATTATTTCCAACACCTGAGGAAAACACAACCCCTATCGAAACAAAAAAAGAAGAATATTTGGTAACTCCTGCTGCTTGGGTAATTGAGCTAGAGCTTCAAGTGTAGAATTTAGAGTAGCTTGCAGCCAAAGCGCAGGAGGATAAAGAACAGAGCATAAGAGAATTGACGGTAGAGATCCAGAAAAGGAAAAGAGAAGCTAAAGTCTGGAAGTACTGAGCCGCGTAGTGTTTCAAGCAACTTAAAAAGGTGACAAAGAAGTTAAAGAACATCAGAAACAAGAAGTCTGAAACATTGTAGGGTGATGATAGTATGCTAGAGCAGGACTGAGCTGGAGAGCTTAATGTTTTGAAGTTTTTTGCAAAGGTAAAGAGTTGTGTGAGGACACATAATAGTTTAGGGATGGGAGGATGTTAGCCCCATAATTTGCTCCCTTTTGACCATTTTTCCCTTCCTAAATCATAACTATTTATTGCTGTTTTACCTCTCTTATACACCCTCATCTTGCACTAGTCCAAGAACGATGATATATTTCGCATCAAATTTATATTTCATATTTTTAACTTAACTTAGCATTAATTAATTATTTATTATGTGATTTCTTGCTTATAATCACTCTTGTAACTTATCGATATCTCCAATGTTGTTTGATAGTCAAGTGCTTACTGGACTACTGATCCTATTGCAGGATCGGATCTTGCACCGGTGCCAGCAAAATGAATCTTTGCAGCAGATCTGGACCTCCTTAATCACCGCCCTATTTTGCGTTGCTTCAGCCACGACAACAGGATAGATATGAAGGCATTCGAGCTTTAGCCACGACAACAAGGTCTGAGATCAGATTTATGAAGAATGAACAACTAGAGATTGGCTACTTCTAGTTTTCTTAAACTGCCTAATTTTGAAGGCCGAAAGCTAAATTCTGTATATCGGTTATGTAATTAGTTAAACGATAATTTTGGCCTTTGGCCAAAGATCTATATGACGAGGAATTTAAATAGGACGAGATAATTTTTTATAGAGTTTGTATAGAACAAAGATATAACTAGGGAGGCGGTAACAGGCTTGTATTTTTGTTATCGCCCAAATCTGGGACGGACTATGTATTCAAGCATGTATTTGCCTCTATGAATTAATAAGAAATGGAGATCCACCTTATGTTGCATAAATCATATTTATGTCTTTGAAAGCTGATGAATTGATAAATTACTGAGCAATGTTTCTATTTAAAAGAGAAATGCGCTGGTTGGCTAGGGCCTAGCCAACCCAACACATTTACCCTATTTTTTGTTCTTGTAATTTATGTTTATACTGTCAAGTGTGATTTAGTTTACAACACATGTATTCCTATTTGAGTGAAAGCGGATCCACAACATGAAGTAGTTAAATTTCCTTTTCCTGCATCTGATTTCGGATTGGTTTACTTGCCTAGTCCAAGCAGGGGAAATAAACCTGTACCAGTGCACGTTGGTGTGCTATTCATTTTCTGCAGTTTTATTTAATTTGGTTTTCTCCGCCTGGTCCAAGCAGGAGAAATAAACCTGCACGAGTGCACGTTGGTGTGCTATTCATTTTTTGTAGTTTTGTTTGATTTGGTTTTCTCTGCCTGGTCCAAGCAGGAGAAATAAACCTACACTAGTGAACGTTGATGTGTTACTCATTTCCTACAGTTTTGTTTGATTTGGTTTTCCCCGCCTGGTCCAAGCAAGAGAAATGAACCTACATGAATGCATGTTGGTGTGATGCAGCAAGTCCTTTCAGTTTACTTCCAACAGTATTCTTTCTTTCATTAATACTTCATGGCAGGATAAATTATATGGATTGTTTCTTTATATCTGCACTCTCTTAAAATCAGAGACATTCATTTTTATTTGTGCAATTTGATTTCACAACACTTGCAGTAACTAAGAACTTATTTAAATAATTAAATGCAAAGTGTAAGAAGTTATGATTTGATGCAAGAACTAGTTTCTTGCCACGAGATCTGAGTGCTCTGAACTTGAGAAAGTTCAAGCCCTTGCATGAAGAAGAACGCTTTTAGTACATACATCATTTATTCCCTCTATATAAAGCTCTGTTCCTGCACTAGTGCAAGTAGACTGCACTAATGCAAGATAGATTAGTGCAAGAAGGAAATCTCTACATAAGCATGTTTGAAGGGTCCATCTGTTGATACTGCTAAAGTGTCTTTGCTAAAGAAAACACACAATCAGTAGTTAGTTACAGTGATTGCCCCTTTCTTTCTAAATCTCTTTTGCAAATGCATTCTTCCTTGTTCGAGTCTTAGATTATTTTGATGGTTCAAGTTGCCTTTTTCTCTCTTTAGTTTTATTATGCAATATTTGCTTTAAAGAAAGTAGGGACTGACATTAGAAATATTCATACCATCTCTGGAATTGCCTGTGCTTCGTCTCTAAGTTTACGAATCCTCGGGGTTGACAATTTAAGTGTTGAGGAGTTTGCTTAAGTGTAATTCATATACCCAACAATGAACTCTTAAACACACATATTGGAATTCTTACCATGCATCTATCATTGTTTATCCCAGGTTTTTAATGTTTCCATAACCAACATTACAGTATCTTTTTAGTCCACAAGAATGTGACCACTAATTATAATTTTTATAAGATAGGTTTAATTTCCAACTTGTTTATGTTAATGGTTCTTCTCAAAATAGCTTCTGACATATGCCCATCATTAATTCACAGACGGAATATTTTCTTCATGCTTTCCCATGGTTATATCCACACCTGACCACTTTTTCACGGCTTGATAAACTATCTTACATACAATGCTTGTTATTTATTAGATTTACTGGTTATTTATCTACAAAGTTCACTTTGGCAATTGCCATTAGATTTTATTGTTTATGTTTTAAATTCATTTTTCATTTAAAAAGGGGTACCACCAATTTTCCATGTCCTTCTCATGATATTGAATCTCCATAGGGTTACTTAGTACTCATATTGTCAACTATTTTCCTTTCCCATATCACATGGATACAATGATAGATATATATAATATATAATATATAATATATATATATAATATAATATAGATTATATATATATATAATATATATATATAATATATATATTATAAAATATATATATAATATATATATATAAATATATTATATATATATATATATATTAATATATATAAAACTATATATATATATAACTGACGATAACAATGTTTATTTCTTCATAAGCTCAAAATAATCACATGTTTTTCACTTAAATTGGTGCCTGGGTCTTTGGTTAAATAAACCTTGCAATTAATGTAGGTCTCCAACTTATATTCTTTTGGATTCACATATATAAGTATATATGGTTTCCTTGCCTAGTCCAAGCAGGGGAAATAAACCTACACCAGTGCACGTTGGTGTGCTATTCATTTTCTGCAGTTTTGTTTAATTTGGTTTTCTCTGCTTGGTCCAAGAAGGAGAAATAAACCTGCACCAGTGCACGTTGGTGTGCTATTCATTTTCTGTAGTTTTGTTTGATTTGGTTTTCTTTTCCTGGTCCAAGCAGGAGAAATAAACCTACACTAGTGAACGTTGATGTGCTACTCATTTCCTACAATTCTGTTTGATTTGGTTTTCCCTGCCTGGTCCAAGCAAGAGAAATGAACCTACACCAATGCATGTTGGTGTGATGCAGCAAGTCCTTTCAGTTTACTTCCAACAATATTCTTTCTTTCATTAATACTTCATGGCATGATAAATAATATGGATTGTTTCTTTATATCTGCACTCTCTTAAAATCAGAGACATTCATTTTTATTTGTGCAATTTGATTTCGCAACACTTGCAGTAACTAAGCACTTATTTCAAGAATTAAACGCTAAGTGTAAGAAGCTATGATTTGGTGCAATAACTAGTTTCTTGCCACAGGATCTGAGTGCTCTGAACTTGAGAAAGTTCAAGCCCTTGCACGAAGAAGAACACTTTTAGTACAGACATCATTTATTCCCTCTACATAAATCTATGTTCCTGCACTAGTGCAAGCAGACTGCACTAATGCAAGATAGATTAGTGCAAGAAGGAAATCTCTACATAAGAAGGTTTGAAGGGTCCATCTGTTGAGACTGCTAAAGTGTCTTTGCTAAAGAAAACACACAATCAGTAGTTAGTTAGAGTGATTGCCCCTTTCTTTCTAAGTCTCTTTTGCAAAAGCATTCTTCCTTGTTCGAGTCTTAGATTATTTTGATGGTTCAAGTTGTCTTTTTCTCTCTTTAGTTTTATTATGCAATATTTCCTTTAAAGAAAGTAGGGATTGACATTAGAAATATTCATACCATCTTTGGAATTGCCTATGCTTCGTCTCTAAGTTTACGAATCCCCGGGGTTGACAATTTAAGTGTTGAGGAGTTTGCTTAAGTGTAATTCCTACACCCAACAATGAACTCTTAAACACACATATTGGAATTCTTACCATGCATCTATCATTGTTTATCCCAGGTTTTTAATGTTTCCATAACCAACATTACAGTGTCTTTTTAGTCCACAAGAATGTGACCACTAATTATAATTTTTATAAGATAAGTTTAATTTCCAACTTGTTTATGTTAAGGTTTCTTCTCAAAATAGCTTCTGACATATGCCCATCATTAATTCACAGATGGAATATTTTCTTCATGCTTTCCCATGGTTATATCCACACCCGACCACTTTTTCACGGCTTGATAAACTATCTTACATACAATACTTGTTATTTATTAGATTTGTTGGTTATTTATCTACAAAGTTCACTTTGGCAATTGCCATTAGATTTTATTTTTTATGTTTTAAATTCATTTTTCATTTAAATAGGGGTACCACCAATTTTCCATGTCCTTCTCATGATATTGAATCTCCATAGGGTTACTTAGTACTCATATTGTCAACTATTTTCCTTTCCCATATCATATGGATACAATGATTGATATATATAATATATATATATAAATATATAAAACTGACGATAACAATGCTTATTTCTTCATAAGCTCAAAATAATCACATGTTTTTCACTTAAATTGGTGCCTGGGTCTTTGGTTAAATAAACCTTGCAATTAATGCAGGTCTCCAACTTATATTCTTTTGAATTCACATTTACCTAAAGAATTTTGATCTATTATAATAATGTTATTGTTGCTAATACATTCCAGGCCTCATCAAGGGAAATTTATTGATCTATACATAGATCTATAAGTAGCATAAGTTGTTCCTTCACCCTTAGGAGTATAGTAACAAGTCATTAATTTTTTATTTTATTTTTTTATGGTTTTTATCACCTTTTTAAAGAGCCTACTTTATTGCTAGTTACTTCTAAAATTTATGCTATTGGAGATAGTATTTTATCCCCTAAATGTACCCATATCTAATCTGCTCCTTTAAGGGTCTAGCAAGTGTTTTTTTCCTTACTATGGTCTTTATCTCTCGATCCTATGGAATGTCAATAACCATCTATTACACTTTTCAATTCTAAGTTTGCCCTTAGTTCTCAAAGTGAAACTAATAGCTTTGATACCACTTGTAACATCCACTTATAATGCCTCCAAAGTTTTTTGTTTTTATCTAAATCTTATACTATCCCAATGATTTATTACTAAACACAATTAAGGTAAATTAATACAGATCCATTATTTCCTTTTCATGTCTTAGGTCGAAACTTCATCAAATCCATGTACATATAGATTTCCATGATTTATAATGGTGTGTCTTATTTATGCACCTAGGCAATATCCTTGGAACTCATCCTTAGTACTTCATCCGATCTAGTTTCGTAACTTGGTTACAATTATATTATGGTGTATATAGAAATTTGTATACTAGTGGCTATCATCACCTCTTAGACTTTAGTGTTGATCAAATGTGGAACGAACCTTCTCTAACCATAGCTAGCATCAACATGATGAATTTGGGACGCGTATCACTGAAATTTGTTTTGAGATATACTTTTTTCCAAAGATGGGTTCTAATCCTCTGACTCTGGTGAACATCAAGACATTTGGGTAACCAACTCTCCCTCCCGTCGGGCTACCGAGCTCAGTTGTGACCCTCACTAACGAGGGTTTGGCTCTGCAATTCCCTTGCATCAAATTCTTTTCGTTGTTCACGAGGGTTTTTTTCTTTCGTTTGGAAATAGTAGGACTATCCAGGTAATTTTGCAATTCCCCGCTGGAGTTGGTTATGATTTTCCTTCTTTGTAAACCTTCCTAAAGTTCTACTGATTTAATTTTTTGTTGTTGTTATGTTTTGTTCTTTATTTTATTTCACCACACGCACTTGAAATATAATATATTAAACTCTTCCCGGCATTCTGGAACCTCATATCGCTTTTTCATCCAATCCCAAGGTAGGGTTTGTTTTACATTTTTTTTCCAGATTAAGCTCCCTCCTACAATAACCCTTGATTTTTTTTTTTCCAAGATTGGGACAACGCATTAAACCGAGAATGAAATATGTGAAATTTCTTGACTCTTGTTACGTTGTTCCATATTTTGGTTTTACCTTATCATTTTGTATTAATTCCTAACTTTCCTCTATTGGAAATTTTCACCATGTTGGTTTTGTTACCTTTACATGGCTCGTTGATATTTTGGATTTCACCTTCCTTCCTAGTTTACGGGTTATGATCCCAATACCCCCAATTCCTTGTATTTCACATGTTCCCAAAAACTACTAGGTTATTTACATGGACATGCCTATCGTTGGCTTCAGTAAAATTTATCGTTTTTTTATTATCTCCACAAAGAAATTATAGGGGTTTGGCGTTGCGAATCTTGTCCCGAAAAAAATTGGTAATTCAACATGGTATCTTTTAATCTGTGATGTTCCATTCCTACAGGAACGATAGCTTGCATGTAGTAATTACTTAACTTTGTAAGGTGTCACTTATGAATTTTGGCATTGTTAACTATTACAATTTTTTTCGAAATTATTAACAATTATTGTCTTTCAATATTCGGTGACATTGTATAAGAGGTGGAATGCATATTCCTTCAGTGTTTCGATCATTGGTATCTATCTTTGGTTGAATAATCTATATACAAAATTTTATGTCCATGGCTATTGGTTCTCTTATGATGGTATACTTAATGGTTTCATTCCCAAAGTGTTTCTTCATTATAATATATATATTATATATATTATTATATATATATAAAGTCTTATGATATCTTGTCTTTTCCATACTTGGAGTATAATAATAATGGCTAATTCTCTCATAGTTTTTTAGCAAATATTATGATTTTGTATCTACACCCACCTAGATGGATAGTTTATTTTTAGAATTTTTTTATAGTTCGCAATAGATAATATTTATACACAAGCCCTGCCATACTATATAGGGAACCCATAACTATTCCTAGGCTGTTGGAAGGGCCAACTTGTCCAAGGGAACGAATATAGCCCATTATAAATTAATGTTCAATAATGTCTCTCCCATTTCCTATTTACCCTTTGAAGAAACTCTTTTGTTAATGTTATCTATATGTTTAATGGATAAACGAGACTTGGTCCTTCACCAAGACTTGCTCTTTTTCCACCTGCAATGCACGAATTTTTATTTCTAAGTGCAGGAACTGGGACTATTTGCATGATTGACTTTTGTCTATGTTATTAAATGCAATAATATTTAATTCATACATACCAACTTCTCATACTATCCATCACAACCGAATTCCTTAACATAGTCATCCAAACATATTATTTCACAAAGAAACTATACCATTCTCTATCAAAGATTGTTTCTATAGCTATAACAAATACTTTGAACAATTTCATATTCTACTAAGTACACAAGAGTCTAATGAATCCATTACTACAAAAATTTAGGACAATTTTTCATACAAACTCCGCGTACCCTAATATTAGCAACAACATATCTCTATTTTTAAAGGTAAATTTAATAATGAAAAATACTTATCTATTTTGGTTAGACTGACAACAAATTCACAAGGGAAAAATATCACTCTTCCCAACCAATGAGAATGGAAATCACATCCAATCTCCCCCTGAGCCAATTTTTCACTCCCATAACAAATGATTGACAGTGACCTAGCAAGGTCTATCCAAGAGCATCAAGGATATACTTGTCTATCCCATGGACTCAAAGACTCACACATATTTCTTAGGGTTCCCAATGGTCACCAACTAGCTCAAGATTACCCTAACTGGTAGTGTCCTACCTTCTTTCATCAACTTCCTATTGTAGGATTATAATGTTATAACTTCATCCTCCTCACTTGGGCCTCCTCCAACAAGGTACCAAGTCTTCAAGGTTGCCTCAGGTTTTCTCCCCTCTCATCCTCTTGTTCCCTGGACCCAACTAACATTATCTATCTTTATGGAGAGGAATAATTGTCTTATAAATGTCTAGCGAGTGATTTTTTTTTATTTTATTTTTATTTTTTTTATTTATTTATTTTTTTGTTTTATTATATTATTATTATTTTATATTATTTATTTTATTTATTTATTTATTTATTTATTTTATTTTTTTTTCATTTAGTGTATTTCCCTGTGAATTCCAAGACTTGTCATAACCTTCTAAAATAAAACTTCTTAACATTAAAATCTTCCACTAGGTTTTTCACTTAGCCCATAATTCACCAAGTCTATGTGTTGGGTCCTTCCTTTTTGAACAATTAGAAGTTGCAGAGGAAATTTTGGATAAAGTTGTCGGAACTAGAGCATGAAGAAATCAACGCGACAATGAAATATTGTTTTGGGACTTGTGTAATGGAAATTATGGGCGTGTACCACAAAAGTTGGAACTGGTCTTCATACAATGAATAGGAAAACCAAGGTAATGGCCCAAGGTTTTGGAAAATAGTAGATCAAGCGAGTGAGGGATCAAAGACCAAATCAAGAGAGCACAGTTTATAAAAGAAGATGCAGAGTTGTGGGAAACAAGTTTAGACTACATTGCAAATTTTAGGGAGAACTATAATTTTATAAGGTGTTTTAATGTTTGGGATCTAAATTGTGTGAGAGAAAGACTACTTATAGGAAGATCTGAATATGTAATGATCTATTTGATACTTGTTTGAGTAGTAATATTTGTGCGCAATGTTGTATTGTGTTGCAAGCCTTAATGGAGAAATGATGTTTTAATCGGGCTTTGTTTTTTTAATAATAAAGGAAGAATGGGAGTTCTGTCATTTGTTTATGTATTTCTCATCCCCCTTTTAAAACTTTATATGTGATGTTATTTTCTGTTAAATGTATAATTTAACTTTTTGCAAATGAATGTATGAATGGTTGTGCATACTACATAATACCTATTTTTATATTCCCTACTATCTTTCTATGGTTCTGCCTCACCTTGGGTGAGACATTCCTTTGATGCAAGGGAGTGAAAATGTCGACAAAGTGATCGACTATACATAAGAGTTTTCCTGACAGCCTGGGCCGAACCTTGGGTAAAAATTCATTTAAATTATTCCATGGAAAAATGGTTCTGTTGTCTGGACCTCAGGGTTTTTAGGGGATCTAGATCATGCAATCAAGGTATATTGACAGGGATATTCAAGAATGGTGGCATGAGAAAGTTGATCATTTTGTTTTGCAGTAAGAAGAATTGAGACAAAAGGATCAAGAGCAGATTTGAGAGAAGGTTCTATACGCAAATCCTACTTGTGATCAATACGAGATATTTTTGTGAAAGTTTCCTGAGGAAATGGAGGCTTGGTTGACTCGAATTCAGCATAATTGGGTGATGTGCTGTGACTGAGGTTGCGCAAAACTTAGTCAACAACTGATCTACTTGATCCCATTCGGTCATATATAGATTTAACAAGAGTTGTCGAATTTTTGGTTGACGCAAATCTTGAGAGCTACATCATTATATTTGCGACTAAGAAGCACCAATCCTTCTCTTGTTCATAATCCATATTCATGTTTTTTCTACAGGGACGACTACTGAAGGAGATTCATTTTTAGATTAAACTGCTAATGGTTTAAGACAACTTCTTGGTATTTCCACAAGGTCAAATGGCAGTTTAAATTTCTAGTACTAGGGGAATGTATAAGGGAGAGGAATGTCGTGCATATGTGGGGCAATCAAGAAGTAATTCTACTGAATCAAGAAGAGTTGTAGAAGGGGAGATATTTTAGAGCATTGCGAAGAGAAATAATAACTAGATAGTGGTGAGAAAGGAAGTTATAGGAAGTTAGGGTTAGAAGAAGGGAATTGCAGCACATAGGAGATGATGTAAGATGTTCAACAGTGTAGAAGAAGGAAATAGAGACTCTGAAGTTGTGGAAACGAAATGAGGAAGAAGGTTATTTTTCTGGAAAAATAGGAGCTTCCAGTGGGAGTGAAGTAGAAGGTTTAGAAGTGGTTACTGTGATGCATGAGGATTCAGAAGGATTTTAGACGCTTGAGACAGATGTCCAATCGACTCTAATTCCATATGAGAATACACTAGTAGATGATGATCTGTACTTTGTGATGAGGAAACTTTAATTTGAAGATAATTTAGTAGTAGAATATAGAACCCTACAACACAACAACATGAATCCTCCTCTCCTTGATGTAAAAATTCTAATTGTAGATTAACCCAATAATGAAATATAACCAAAGAAAAATACTATAATCTACATCTACTATCAAATTGTAGAAGATTAAAGATTGAGCTGAAAAATATAACCAGAAGAAAAAGAATTAATGCACAATACACAATACACAGAAGAATACTTCAGGGAAAGCCTTAGATAAAAACCCCACTATCTATGTTATCATACAAAGTGGAAATACATAAGAATTATACAAAGCCTTAGCTCTCACAGATAGCCAGTTCTTTGTACAATCCTCATAGATGCTCACAGGAAAACTTGGCTTCTCACAAAACCTTCTCCTCTGCCCTCCAAGCTCCTATCTCCTTGCGCAGTTTCTCCTAGGTGATCCTCTGGTTACCAAGTGGAACAATGATCTCACACACTGCTCTAACACATTGTCAGAACTGTGCAATCCTCAAGGAATGATTCCTTCTACATGCATGAGTTTTCTTTATCAGAGAACACATGAAACTAATAGTACATTGTCCTTGACATTTAGTTCAATTAGGTCTTTCTCAGAACAGACATGCATGCGTTACTGACGAGGGAATCTTCAGTTATTTGGAGTACACTGGTTGAGTGCATGCATGCATCAACTGACTGATAACTTACAATTAGTTTCTCAAATAGTTTGGAACTAATTTAACCAGACTTAACTCAGTAAACTGAGCTAACTAATTATAACTCAAATATAACTCAATATTATCTCCTTAATTAAGGGATAATCTCCTTAATTTAAGGGATAACTATTGCATGACTTCAGAAAGACTTCTAACTTGAATTTCTCCAACTAAATAATCCATAATGAATTAATTAATTATTTCCAAGCAGCTGGTGAGACTAAATTCGAAGTTTAATTCACAATTTTAATTCAAGCAAAAATTAAAATTGGAATATTCTTGTTGCCACATTTCAACACTCCCTCTCAACAAGAAATGGATTATCTGCCACCCGTTCTTGTCTCTATGGAACTCGAATTTACACTTTGACAATGCCTTTGTGAAAATGTTAGCATCTTGCGCCTTTGTCAAAATATACTGCAACAACATGATCCTCCTCGCTACACAGTCTCTGAGATGATGGTACTAGATGTCGATGTGCTTGGACCTATTGTGAAATACTAGATTCTCAGAGAGTTTGGTACAACTGTGATTATCACAATAGATCACAATTGGATCCATCCTTTGATCAAACAAACAAACTAGGATTTTCCACATCCAGATGGCCTCACATGCTGCTTGACTTGTAGCCATGTATTCAGCCTCTGTCAAGCTGAGTGCAACCAACCTCTGTTTCCTGCTGTACCAAGAAACTATCGCTAACCCAAGGTTGAAAATCCCTCCTGATGTGCTCTTCCGATTTGATGGACTCCTTTCCCAATCTGCATCAGTGACACCCTGTAGCTTCACTCCCTATGCCCATATGTACGATAATTTATACTGAAATGTTCCTCTGAGGTATCTCAATACATGATTTACAACCTTCCAGAACATCTTGGTAGGTTGAGCCATCGCTTGACTCAGCTGGTCCACCACATAACACAAATCTGGTCATGTGTTCACTAAGTACATCAGTGAACCCATAAGTTCCCTATACATAGTAGCCTCTACTACTTCTCCTGAAGTAACATCCTCCTTTCTTTAGTTACCAGCTAGAGGAGTCTGCATGGGCTTGCACTTCTCCATGTGGAATCTCCTCAGTATCTCGTTGGCATACTTGGCCTGAGACACAAATAACTCCCCATCCTTCTGCCACACTTCCATGCCAAGGAAGTAATGCATGAAACCCATGTGTTTCATCTTAAATTATCTTGCAAGGTCCTCCTTGCAAGACACAATCAACTGATCATCACCAGTCAATATGAGATCATCAAAATAAAGTATGATGATCAACAACTTACCTTTCACCACGATGTTGCACAGGTTCACATTCCCTTCACTCGTTATGAATCCCAACCCAGTGAAGTAGTTGTCTATCCCGGTGTACCAAGCACGAGGTGCTTGCTTCAGCTCGTACAACGCTCTCTTGAGTCGACACACATGTGACTCACAATCGAATGTCTTAAAACCTTCCGGCTACTCTATGTACACCTCTTCCTTAATCTTGCCATTGAGGAATGTAGTCTTCACATCCATATGATGGATCTTCCAACCCATCTATGATGATAGTTCCAACATTGATCTAATAGATGAGTACCTTGTGACAGGAGAAAAAGTATCATCATAGTCAATCCCCTCAAACTGTGAAAAGCCATGGGCAACAAATCATGCCTTATGCTTCTCCACACTACCATCAATAGCTTGCTTTACCTTGTAAAGCCAATGGGAACTCACAATTGACTTTTTCTCTAGTCTCAGAACCACATCCCAAACACTGTTACGAACTATGGAATCATATTCCTGCACCATAGCATCAACCCAAATCGGCTGCGACACTGCTTCCTCAAAGGAAGATGGCTTGGTCTCAACACATTCCCCAACAACGGACATGTATTCAGTGTACGTCTCAGGTGACCTCCTTTGTCTACGCTGAGAATATGGTTCTCCCACATTCTCTCTTGCATCCTTCAATAATTTATCAGCTTCTCTTGTGCGCTTCCGTCCATCTCTGGAAGACTCTGCTTGACTGGATGTCTCCACTTGTGAAACCTCTGCATGTGGCTGCTCCGCATCAGTCTAAGGCTCCTCCTCCTTAGGAACCAATGGTCCCTCCACAGCCTGTAGTTGGAGCTCCCTCTCAAGGGAAACTCGCATGGCCTTCTGCTCATCAAACTTGAGATCTTTGCGAACCATTGTCCTCTGACTGGTAGGAAAGTACACTCGCTAGTTGTAGGGTGTATCAGTGTACCCCACAAGTATCCCCAAATCTGCTGTTGGCTCAAGCTTCTTCCATGCATCCTTTGTCACGTGGAAATATACCGATGATTCAAAGATCCTGAAGTGAGCCACATCTGGTCTCTTACCGGAGAAATCTTCCTCTAGTGTCTTCATCCCAAGTATGTGATGTGGGCTTCTATTATGCAAATAGACCGCTGTGTTGCATGCCTCAACCCACAAGTGAAGTGGTAGGCCTTGGTCATGCAGCATCGCCTATGCTTCCTCTACAATAGTTTTGTTCTTCCTCTCGGCCAACCCATTCTGTTGTGGGTTATGAGGCGTTGTCAACTCTCATTTAATTCCTTCCACTGCACAGAAGTCCTTAAACTCTTGAGAGACATATTCTCTACTGTTGTCGCTTCTCAAGGCCTTGATCTTCTTCTTTGACTCTTTCTCAACCAAAGCTTTGAACTCACAAAACTTTGTGAATGTTTGGTCCTTCTTCCGCATGAAATAAATCCAGCATTTACTAGAAAAATATAAATGAAATTCACATAATACCTTTGCTTCACTATGGATGTCGTCGAGAATGGTCCACACAAATCAATATGAACTCACTCTAATATAGCCTCTGCTTGACTGTCTTGATCATGAAAGGAAGACTTGGTGTACTTTCCCAAGGTACAACCTTTTCATGTGTCAACTTGCTCAAGTTTACCTTTGGGAAGTCCTCTAGATATCTGTTGTATTATCTTCAAGGTCCCATGATGCAAATGGCTCAACCGCCTGTGCCACAACTCACCAATGTCTTGGCTTTGCACCAATTTTGCTTTCATACTCAATGCTACACAATCATCTACCTCTAGTTTATAGAGATTCTTCACTCGAACCCCAATCCTCTTGGTTTGACCCATTGCTATGTGTCTTAGGAACACCTTTCCTTTACTGAAGATAACATTATAGCCTTTGTCCTCCAACATCACAATTGATACCAATTTATTCTTCAGTCCGGGCACATACATCACATCTATCAAGGTGAGAGGAGCTCCATGCTCCCTTTGAAAAGCAACTGTGCCCACTCCTGAAACATTATAACTTCCATCATCATCCATCTCTATGCGCATCTTGAGGTCTTTCTCCTCCAAGGCACTTAATAAATTTTTATCACTGGTCATGTGCAATGAGGCTCCACTGTCAAGATACCATACACAACCCATCATCAGTGACACCATGCATGCGATGAGGGTAAAGTCCATTTCGAACTGAGAGCCTAATGCCTCACCTTCCGATCCTTTCGAGGATCCCTTCTTGGACTTCGTCAATGGGCAATTAGTTGCATAATGTTCCATCTTATGAAAATTAAAGCATCTCACTTTAGACTTGTCATCCTTATTCCCTCCATGAGAAGAATTCGATTTGGAATGGGAAGCCTTCCCCTTCCCTTTCCTTGCCTTACTTTCTAAGGCCAGATTTTCTTCATCATCATTCTTGGATGAAGAACCATCTCGTGTGCTCCTCTTGATCTCCTCCTACATGAGATTGGACCACAGTCGTTCCATTCCAAAAGTTTCTCTCTTCCATTCACAGAGTCCTGGTAACTATTCCAACTCTTTGGAAGGCCAAGGAGAGTGAGGCTCACCATATCATCATCGACAGTAATTATTCCCACACTTCTAAGCTCATCTCTGCAGGTGGTGAGCTTGTTCAGATATGTGGAAATAGTATTGCCATTCTCCATCTTGATTCTTCGAAGCTTATCCTTGAGCACCAATTTCCTCTGGTCGCTACCATTCTGTTAGAGGTCGTTCGATGTCTTCCACATTGAAAATGGAGTATCCTTCCCATGGAGACTCGAGACAATATGGTCTCGAACTCCCTCAAGGATGATCTGTCTCGCCTTCGCCACACACTTCTTCCACTCAGCCAACTCTTGTGCATTAGTTGAAGTTGGCT
>APFE030981690.1:30585-50116 GCA_000404065.3 Pinus taeda
CTTTTTTCTTTCTTTTTCATAAAGTACTTTCCCTATTTATACACAAAGGGTGGTTCAACACTCCTTAAGAGTAGGAATGGTGGAAGAAGTCTTAACATCTCAATAGGAAGATATAAATCCTTTGCTTTTATTCCTGAATAATAATCAAAGAGGATTAAAAGGGACCAACATGATAAATATAACCAATCAGAGCAGAATTAGTAGAACAATGACAACAAAAGATAATGAATAAGCGTGTCCTTCCTTCTGTCCTCTTACCAGTTCAGAGCAATTTCTTATAAAAATAGCGATTTATGATTCACTGATTTCAGTATGTTGTGATTTTGTATCCATTGCATAAGTGCATAGATGTATTCTAAAAGACTTGAAAGAACAGGAACAATAAGCATCCTTAATTTAGAACAACAAAAGGAACAAGCTGTTTCAAAGGGAGAGCAAAAGAATGCAAGTGGTGTTCCTTTTGGAAAAAGGAACAACAAAAGACCACAAATGTTGTTCCTTTGGAAAAATAACAACAGAAAATGCAAATGTCGTTCCTTTGAAAAAGGAACAACAAAGATGGAAAACGTTGTTCCTTTGGAAAAGGAACAACAGACACCCAGATTTCGTTCCTTTGGAAAAGGAACAATATAAATTGAAAACGTTGTTCCTTTGGAAAAGGAACAACAAAACACACCAATGTCGTTCCTTTGGAAAATGAACAGCAGAAATTGAAAACGTTGTTCCTTTGGAAAAAGGAACAACAAAACACACCAATGTCATTCCTTTAAAAAAGGAACAACAGAAATCGAAAATCTTGTTCCTTTGGAAAATGAACAGCAAAGAAAAAAAATGCCGTTCCTTTGGAAAAGGAACAACAAAAATTGAAAATGTTGTTCCTTTGGAAAAGGAACAACAAAAACACACAAATGCCATTCCTTTGGAAAAGGAACAACAAAACTCGAAAATGTTGTTCCTTTGGAAAAGGAACAGCAAAGCACACAAATGCCGTTCCTTTGGAAAAGGAACAACAGAACTCGAAAATGCCGTTCCTTTGGAAAATGAACAACAAAGCACACAAATATCGTTCCTTTGGAAAATGAACAACATAACTCGAAAATGTTGTTCCCTTGGAAAAGGAACAACAAAACACACACATGTCGTTCCTTTGGAAAAGGAACAACAAAACACAGAAATAAAGAAAAAGAACAAAATTACAGCAAAATGACGGCTGATCCAAAGGGGGTTGTTCTTTTGAAAAAGGAACAGCCAGAAGAAAATGATATTCTTTTGAGAAAAGAAACAACAAAACATTAATTCAAAAATATGTACAAAAATGACTCGACAAAAGAAAAGAAATTATATACAAACTATAAAAAGAAATGAATTCCTTAATGAATTACAGGTGAGGAAGAGTTCTCTTCCTTCCCCAAAATCTCCATATTAGAGTCTCGGCGTAGCTGCTAGCAGAAGGACTCCTGAGTGAGTGGTTTGCGATAGAGATGAATTCGGTGGCCATTTGCCTTGAAGGCATATCCAGAACCGTCAGTAGTGATTAGAGTAAGGGTACCATTGTCATGTACCTTTTGCATTTCTTATGGTCCCAACCAACGAGTCTGGAGTTTCCCGGGGAAGTCTTGAAACCTGGAGTCGTACAAAAGAGCCCAGTCTCCTTCGTGGAAGACTTTATTTTTAATGAGAGCATCATGCCATTTAGCTCGCTGCTGTTGGATCAGGGCAGTGTTTTGAAGTGCAGAGAGCCTAATTTCATCCAGCTCATTGATCTGCTGTAATCGATTAATCTGTGCCTTGGTTAGATCTAAGCCAACTTCCTGTGCTATTCGTAATGTTTGGATTTCGAATTCTATGGGGAAAATGGGTTGTTTTCCAAACACTAATTGATAAGGTGAGTAACCAGTGGTACTTCTCCATGTTGTTCTGTAAGCCCATAGCGCTTCATCTAATCTGGTAGCCCAATCATGTCTATGTGACGCAATGGTTTTCGTTAGGATTGCTTCTATTATTTTATTGCTGCTTTCTACCTGCCCATTTGCCTGTGGGTGGTATGGAGTAGTGATTTTATGCTGGACATGATAGTTGTTGAGTGTTGCAGCTATTCCGTTCCCAACAAGCTATGGTCCACCGTTTGTAATTATCTCTCTTGGTAGGCCATAACGTACAAATAGATGGAACAGGAACTGTATGACAGAGTCCTCTGTAGCTCTTGGCAATGCCTCTGCTTCAACCCACTTGGTGACATATTCTGTTGCCACCAAAATATTTGTTTTCTAGTTTGATGATGGGTTAATTGGTCCAACGAAATCAAGATCCCATCGCTTGAATGGTTCGATGACTAGCTGTGGTTTCAGAGGCATCTCATCAGACTGACCATGGCGTCCTGTTCTCTGGCAACTGTCACAAGCTTTGACAAATTTATTTGCATCTTTGAAAATCGTGGGCCAATAATACCCTATTTGCAGCACTTTATGTCCAGTTCTGTGATCGGCGAAATGTCCACCACATGGTCCGTCATGGCAGGCTTTTAAAATCTCAAATATTTCATCTTCTCAAACGCATCTCCTGATATGCATGTCTGCGCCTGTGTGGAACAAATAGCCCCCAATCCAGGAAAATCGAGTACTCCACTGAACAATCTGTTTCCACTCATTAGGGGTTAGATGCTTGGGTAGTTTACCTACTGCTAGGTAATTGGCAACATCAGCATACCAGGGTGTTTGAACAGCCACAACAAACAGATGCTCATCCAGAAATTGATCTTCAACTGCTACTGCATCAATTGGCTTTGGCATTCTTGAGAGAAAATCGGCTATAGGATTTTCTTTTCTAGGTCAATCCTTGATTGTAATATCAAATTCCTGCAATAAAATCAGCCATCTAGTTATTCTGCCATTTGTGATAGGCTTGTTTGCTAAATATTTTATGGTAGAATGATCTGTGTACAAGATAACAGGATATCCAGTAATATAATGTCTGAACTTATTGACAGCATGTATTACAGCTAGAAATTATTTTTCAGTAACAGTGTAGTTTAATTCAGTAGGGGATAAATTTTTGTTGATGTAATAAATTGCATATGGTTTTCTATCCTCTTCCTGCCCAAGGACCGCTCCAATGGTTGTATTTGAGGCATCAGATGATATATGAATGGCCATAAATAGACACAATGGTTCAAATGGTTACCTCTGGCTGAATGGTGGTATAACACTTCCTACCATACTGCAACAAAAATGACCCCATTTATGGAACTTTATGGATATCAACCACCATCCATCACATCATATTTAAGAGAAAATTCTAATTTTCAAGCAGTGGAACATCACATTGAGCATCAACAACAAGTTCTCCAACTCTTAAAGGATAACCTCATGTTGGCGCAAAATAGAATGAAACAGCAGGCAGATCAACATCACAGTGAAAGAAGTTTTGATGTAGGTAACTGGATATTCCTACGGCTACAACCATATAAACAAATTTCCCTCAAGCAAGCTAAGAAGGATAATAAATTATCACCAAAGTATTATGGTCCATACAAGGTGTTGCAAAATATTGGTACTATGGCATACAAATTAGAGCTTCTTGCACCTTCTCTAGTGCACCCAGTTTTCCATGTTTCATGTTTAAAGAAGGTTATAGGTGACAAGCTCCCAGTTCAAACAATATTGCTAGAACTTGACGAGGAAGGAAAGATTATATTGGAACCGGAAGCAGTCACAAAATCAAGAACTCGACAGCTATGAAATCAATCAATTTCAGAGTATCTCATCAAGTGGAAGAACTTATCCACTGAAGATTCCACATGGGAGGATGATAATTTTATATAGAGGCATCCAGAACTACTCAAGCATTAAGGACAACACTTTTTTTGAAAGAGAGGGGCATGTTAGGTCCCTATAATACTAGTGATTACCCCATTACTATTGTAGTTTTATCCCTTATTAATAGTGTTGTGCCCCTATTGTCCCCATATTGTTATTATTGTGCCCCATAGAATCCCTCTATTGTTATTTTTATGCCTTTATATTATTATTGTTAGGTCGACTTGGTTATATTGTGACCCCTTAGACTCCTATATATAGAAAGGAGGTTTTGTCATTTTTAATCATCAAAGAATTGTTCATTTATGTAATGTAAAGGAGGTTTCACCCTCGAAGAGGCTGAATTCTAAGGCGTTCATCTATATTTTCTATCTTTTTGTGAGCTGGTTTCATAACAGTGAACATCATCAAAAACTTCCCATCACACCCAACTCCCACTTTAGCCCACACTTTGCATCCAAATGGCCAATGTGGGAGTGAGTATCCAACTAATGAAACTTTGGCACTACAACTAGGAGAAGTGAGAAAAGTCATCATCTCTATGGCGCCATATTGTCGCATTTAGAAGGTGATAGAAAAATGTCCTATCAAACATGCACTTCTCATTGTAGTGCTGCATGGAAGGAATTTTGCACTTCAGTAGACAACTTGTAGTGTTCTTGCAGTTAGACAACTAGAGAAAGTCGCTAACAGAATTTGCATAATTCATCATGCCTTTGAAACTGAATCCCTTGAGGTTTTTAGGATAGGAATACTAGAGAGGATCGATGATGATCTCATCTGATGAGAAACTGAGGACATTATAGTAAATCTTGTTCACTTAAATCCTTGTAGTATTGTTATAGCATTGCAATTTGAATCCATCCAGCTGACAATGCCTTGAATTGATATAGAAAGGATATGGAATTGAGGCATTCCCACATAAAAAACTTATTTTCCTTGTGCCCTAGGCTATGTTAGAAAAACTCTAATCGAGAAGACCCGTGGCAGCCCTGAACCCAAAAAGGTTAGAATAACAAGATAGGAAATGCTAATACCCATTTGTCTATAAAGTTACAACATCATTTTAAGGCATGCTAAGACAATATATACTTCCCAAAATAACAAAACAAATACCCATGTATATTGTGTATCCATCTAGTTTTGAAGCCTCCTATGGCAAGATTTTTCACCTGATACGATGGTAGTGTTCATCATATGCTCATTACCTACTCTAAAGACCTCCTTTCAGCTTCACTACTTCAATCAATCACAAAGTATACAGTGGTCCCTATCAAATCAACCCAAAAGTAGGACAATCATGGCTCAAAGTATATATACATTCAATTTCTTTGTTCATATTTTTATTTTTTCTTCTTTGTTCGTTCTCTACAAGACAAGAGATTTAATAGTTGCTTGGACACTGTAGTAACCTGTATTTCATTGTGGGCTTGATTAGTGCTTCATTGTATGTCCACAACCAATGAGTATATGTCATCTATATTTACTCATATTTCATATACATATCTATCCAAATACCAAAAATGACATTTTGGACATGTGGGTTCAAACCTCTGTTGAAAATAGCAACAAGAAATGCTAAAACTAGAATTGCTAAAAATAACACTGCTATAAATAGTAGTTCAGCTAGTGTTGATCTTAGCAACAATGGATGGAAAAATGGAAGTGCTAAAAATAACATTCTATAAATATCATTTCGGGATACCTTCCTATTTTAATCAATCCCTAAACTAAAATAGTGAATTAAAATTCGAATTTGATCTTAGCAGCAATTTTTAAATTAATTAATTAATTCATCTTGAGTTAATTAGTTAAGGAAAATCAAACTTGAAGTCTATGTGGGGACATGCAACAGTTTCTCCATTAATTGAGGAATTTATCCATCAGTTAAAGAGATAAGGATGAGTTGTAATATTGAGTTGTAATTAGTTGACTTAGTTAACTGAGTCAAGTCCAGTTAGATTAATTCAAACAGTTTGTTGAATTAATGTAAGTTCAATTAGTCAATGCTTGCATGCATGTAACTACTACATTTAAGATAACTGAGTATTCTCTCATAAATAACTCATGCATGTTAGTTCAGACAAAGACCCAGTTGAGATCAGACGGAGGGGTAGTGTACTATCAGTTGCTAGAATAATCCATTCTGAATATTCCTTGCATGCAAAAGGAATTCTTTCCTTGATAATTACGTAGTTAATTCTTCAGGTTTAGTGAGTGCAATTCACACATGTGACATCATTTGACCCCAAGAAAAATTGCACAAAGAAATAGGAGGCTTAGAGGGCTTGAGGAGGGAAAATACTATGTCTATTCAGTCTGTGAGTTGTATTGTTTGATTGCAGAGAGAGAAGGATAGCTTGAGAGCTAATTCTTTTTGTAACTTGAACAAGATTTCCACTTGTATGATAATACAAAGTTGGGGTTTTAGGCTGAGGCTTTCCCCGGGTTATTTCTTCTGTGTTATGTGTGGTTGATTTCTCATTCTCAGTTATATGTGTTCTCTTGATCTTGCTCAATTCGATTAAGCTTCCGCAAAGTGTTGTAGAAGTATATATTGTATTGTGTTTTAGTAAATTGCATAATTTTTTGATCTATAGTGGGAATTTCGACATGGTATCAGAGCAAAGGTGATCAAGGAAAAAAACTATATACAAGAAGGAGAAGTTCGAAGTTTGGTTCCTGAGTATAGAAATCAAGTTCTTATCACATCTCTATTTCACCTATGGAATTTAGTGTTTTAAGACTCGAGTATGCCCTTGATGGTAGCTCGAATTATATAGCCTAGAAGGATCACATGGAGGCAGTATTAGAGGATAATGGTCTAAAGGACTTCATTGATCAAGAAGTCCCCAAGCTGATTGATGCTACTCAACTAGCGGAATGGAAGAAATGCATGGCTAGAGCAAGGAGAATCCTCTTAGAGGGAGTTTGAGATCACATTGTCTCGAGCCTCCATGGGAAGGAGACACCGTTTTCGATGTGGGAAACATTGAAATATTTATATCAGAACAACAATGATTAGAGGAAGTTGGCGCTGAAAGATAAGCTTCGTAAGATCAAGTGTGAAAAGGGCGACACGATCTCTATAGATCTAAACAAGCTCACCACCTACAGGGATGAGCTTGGAAGTGTAGGGATCATGACCGCTGATGATGACATGGTGAGTCTTGCACTCCTCAATCTTCCTAAGAGCTAGCATAGCTACCAAGACTTGGTTAATGGAAGAGAAAAACTACCAAATTGGGAACGACTTTGGTCAGTTTTGATGCAGGAGGAAATAATAAGAAGCACCAGAAATGGATCCTCATCGAAGTAAGATGATGAGGAAAATCTAGCCTTAGCGAGTAAGGCGAGGAAAGGGAAAGGGAAGGCGTCCCATCCCAAACCTGGTTCTTCCCATAGTGGGAAGAAGATTGACAAATCGAAAGTGTGATGCTTTCATTATCGTGAGGTGGGCCATTATGCTACGAATTGTCCACAGAAGAAATCCAAGAAGGGTTCCTCAAAGGGATCTGATGGTGAGGCACTAGCCTCACAGTTTGAGCTGGATTTCTCACTTATCACATGCATGGTTTCATCCATTGTGGGATGTGTGTGGTACCTAGATAGTGGAGCTTCATTCCACATGACAGGTGACAAGAATCTTTTCAGTACCTTGGAGGAGAAGGATCTCTAGATGCGGATCGAGATGGGTAATGATGAAAAGTACAGTGTTTCATGTGAAGGTACAGTTGCGTTTCAGAGGGAGCATGAGCTCCCCTCACCTTGACTAATGAAAAGTGTGTACCAAGTCTGAAGAAGAATCTTGTCTCTGTCGCTATGCTAGAAGATAAAGTTTATGATGTATTCTTTAATCAAGGAAAGGTATTCTTGAGGCATATCGGTACTGGACAGACAAAGCGAATAGGGATTCGAGTCAAGAATCTCTACAAGATGGAGGTAGATGACTGTGCTGCTTTGAGTTCCAAAGCTGAGATGGTACAAAGCCAAGATGTTGGCGAGCTATGGAATAGAAGACTAGGCCACTTGCACCATGGAGCCCTGAAGATCATGCAACAGATTTCTATCAGATTACCCAAGGGAAAACTTGAGTAGGCGACTACATGCAAAGGTTGTAACTTGGGGCAAAATCTTCCTTTCCAGATAGAGACAGTAGAGCTGGAGAAATCATGGAGCAAGTTCACTCAGATGTTTGTGGGCCCTTCTCTATAGCCTCCACTACTAAACAAAGGTACTATGTTATTTTTATTGATGATTTTTCTCGTAGATGCTGGATATACTTTATGAAAAAGAAGGATCAGACCTTCTTGAGGTTTTGTGAGTTTAAAGCCTTGGAAGAGAAAGAATCTGGAAAGAAAATAAAAGCCTTGCGTAGCAACAATGGTGGAGAGTATGTCTCCCAACAGTTTAAAGACTTCTGCACTGCAAAAGGAATTAAACGGGAACTGACGACACACCATAACCCATAGTAGAATGGGGTGGCCAAAGAACAGATCGATTGTGGTTGCAGCTTGAGCGATGTTGCATGACCAAAGCCTATAACTACATTCGTGGGTTGAGGCAAGCAATACAACAATATACTTACAAAACAAAAGTCCGCACTGTATACTGGGGATGAAGACACCTATGGAGGCCTATTCTAGGAAGTGACCTGATGTAAGTCACTTCCAAATCTTTGGATCATCAGTTTCTTTCATGTGACCAAAGATGCCAGGAAGTAGCTAGACCCAATAACTAAGTTGGGAATACTTGTGGGGTACACGGATACACCCCACAACTATCGGGTGTACCTATCTTCCACTCAGAGGACTATGGTACGTAGGGACCGGAAGTTTGATGAGTAGAAAGCCATGCACTTATCACTTGAGAGGGGGCTCAAGTTGCATACAGATGAGGAAATTTCAGTTCCTAAGGATGAGGAGCCTCAGATTGATGTGAAGTAGCCGCATGTAGAGGATCCGGGAGTTGAGACATCCACTCATGATGATACCTCTAGAGATGGGAATAAACACTCAAGGGAAGCTGACAGGTTGATGCTGGATGCGCGGGAGAATGTGGGACAACCATCTTCTCAACACAGACAGAGGAGGTCACCCGAGCGATACACTGGGTACATGGCCCTTGTTGGGGAGTGTGTAGATACCAAACCTTATTCATTTGAGGAGGCAGTGCAACAACCAGTCTGGGTTGATGCAATGGTAGAGGAGTATGACTCTATCATTCAGAACAGTTTATGGGATGTTGTCCCAAGGCCTCAGGGCAAGTCAGTGGTGAGTTCCATATGGATTTACAAGGTAAAGCAAGCAGCTGATGGCAGTGTTGAGAAACATAAGGCAAGGTTTGTTGCCCGAGGTTTCTCACAGGTTGATGGGATCGACTACGATGAGACTTTTTCTCTCGTAGCAAGGTACTCATTGATTAGATCGATGCTGGAACTATCATCTTAGATGGGGTGGAAGATCCACCAAATGGATGTGAAGATAACATTCCTCAATGGGAAGATTGGGGAGGAGGTGTACATTGAGAAACCAGAGGGTTTCGAAACCTTCGATCGTGAGTCGCATGTGTGCAGACTCAAGAGGGCTCTGTACAGACTGAAGCAAATACCCCATGCTTGGTACACCTAGATCGACAGTTATTTCACCGGTTTGGGTTTCACCAAGAGTGAAGCAGATGCAAACCTTTACCACACCATGGTAGAAGGTAAACCATTGATCATTGTTCTTTATGTCGATGATCTGATTTTGACAGGTGATGACTAGCTGATACAGTCTTGCAAGGAGGACCTTGCAAGAGAGTTCGAGATGAAGGACATGGGCCTTATGCACTACTTTCTAGGCATGGAGGTGTGGCAGAAGATGGGAAAATATGTGTCTCAAGGAAAATATGCCAATGAGATACTCAGGCGCTTTCACATGGAGAAGTGCAAGCCCATGCAGACTCCTCTAGCTAGGAACTAGAGGAAGGAGGATGCTACTTCAGGTGAGGTAGTAGTTGCTACTATTTATCAGTAGCTAGTGGGTTCACTTATGTATCTGGTGAACACAAGACCCGACCTATGCTTTGCGGTGAACCAGTTGAGTCAAGCTATGGTTCAGCCTACCAAGCTATTTTGGAAGGCAGTGAAGCATGTGTTGAGATACCTCAGAGGCACATCTCAGTTCGGATTGTGGTACAGACGAACAGAGGGAGTGAAGGTTCAGGGCTTCACAGATGTGGATTGGGCAGGGAGTCCATCAGACTGGAAGAGCACTTCTGGAGGAATCTTCAACCTTGGTTCAACTGCAGTTTCCTAGTACAGCAGGAAATAGAGATCAGTTGCACTTAGCTTAGTAGAGGCTTAATACATGGCTGCTTGTCAAGTTGCATGTGAGACCATTTGGATGCGGAATATTCTAGTGGGATTCTTTGGTCAGATGATGGATCCTACAATGATCTACTGCGATAGCCAGAGTTGTATCAAACTCTCGGAGAATCCAGTTTTCATGACAGGTCCCATTACATTGATATCCAGAATCACCAGCTTCAAGAATTTGTGGTCAAGAGGATCATGTTGTTACTGTATGTTTTGACCGAGGAATAGGATGCAGATATTTTGACGAAGGCATTGTCAAAATGCAAGTTCGAGTTCCACAGAGACAAGATTGGGGTTACTGATAATCCCTTTGTTGCTGAGAGGGAGTGTTGAAAATAACAACGAGAAATGCTAAAAATAGAATTGCTAAAAATAGCATTGCTATAAATAGTAGTTCAACCATTGTTGATCTTAGCAACAATGGATGGGAAAATGGAAGTGCTAAAAATAGCATTCTATAAATAGAATTTTGGGATACCTTCCTATTTTAGTTAGTCCCTAAACTAAAATAGTGAAGTAAAATTCGAATTTGATCTTAGCAGCAATTTGTAAATTAATTAATTAATTCAGCTTGAGTTAATTAGCTAAGGAAAATCAAACTTGAAGTCTATGTGGGGACATGCAACAGTTTCTCCATTAATTGAGGAATTTATCCATCAGTTAAAGAGATAAGGATGAGTTTGTAAATTAGTTGTAATTAGTTGACTTAGTTAACTGAGTCAAGTCCAGTTAGATTAATTCAAACAGTTTGTTGAATTAATGTAAGTTCAAGTAGTTAATTCTTGCATGCATGTAACTACTGCACTTCAGATAACTGAGTAATCTCTCATAAATAACTCATGCATGTCAGTTTAGACAGAGACCTAGTTGAGATCAGATGGAGGGGCAGTGTACTATGAGTTGCTAGAATATTCCATTGTGAATATTCCTTGCATGCAGAAGGAATTATTTCCTTGAGGATTGTGTAGTTACTTCTTCAGGTTTAGTGAGTGTGATGAGGACAATTCACTCATGTGACATCATTGGACCCCAAGAAAAATTTCACAAGGAAATAGGAGGCTTGGAGTGCTTGAGGAGGACATATACTATGTCTAGTCAGTCTGTGAGTTGTATTGTTTGATTGCAAAGAGAGTAGGATAGTTTGAGAGCTGATTCTTTTTGTAACTTGAACAAGATTTCCACTTGTATGATAATATAGAGTTGGGGTTTTAGGCTGAGGATTTCGCTGGGTTATTTCTTTTGAGTTATGTGTGAATGATTTCTCATTCTCAGTTATATGTGTTCTCTTGATCTTGCTCAATTCGATTAAGCTTCCACAAAGTGTTGTAGAAGTAGACCTTGTATTGTGTTTTAGTATATTGCATAATCTGTTGATCTACAGTGGGAATTTCTACAACCTCATGGATTTGGGTCATGAAGACATGACTAGTGCTTTGTTGTCGAATCCCGACAGTTACTGTGTATAAATTTTAGTTTACAATATACACATTAGGTATATCACCAAATCCTTGAAATAAAATATTTTTGCATGCGAGCCAAGAGTCCTACTTTTCAGTCACCCATTCACAATATAAAATACGAGGAAACCACCACTTTGATACAAGTGCCACTTTGATAATATGTTTGTTTCAACCAGAACCAAGAAGTAGTTGCACTGAGGCAGATTAATTTCAAATCCATATATTTGCAATTAGTGCAATAAAACATTTATTTTGCACATATTTTTACCAATCTACAAAATCTTGCAATGCTTTGACAATAGACATGAACCATTCCAATAAAAAAATACAATATAGACCCGAGCGGGTCTTCATTTTTTTCGAAATAAAAATATTACTAAATTGGTGAAAGTTTTCTTTGAAAAATCTTGAAGAGACTAAAACGATTTTGGATCTTCGTAAACATTCATGGCAAATGTTGTGTGCCAAATTGTAAATTTATAAGTTGTGACAACCTTATGACCTCTTACATGGATATTTAATAAGAAGAAAGCTACATTTGAGCTTTGAGCAGTTTGAAATAAAACTGAATGTCTGAATATAGAGGCATTTGGTGCTACTTGTGCAACTGATCCACCCTTTGCTAAACTTGGAGATAAAAAATTAGAGAGAGACCATTTGTACTACCTCAACACATATTCTTAGTGGAATTTTAACAAACAATTCCCTTGCAATCTCTAATCTCTCACTAGGAATACCACTTCCCTTGCAAACTCATATTTGTGCATTGTCGTTGGCAGGTTACAGGTTCAAACTTCACACCCCACACCAGCTAGCTTTCACCAGATTGCATGGTCCACCAGTTCGATGTGCATGGTAGTCTTCAAGTCAAGTGGCTTCCCATTTTGACTTTATTTCACTTCTGATAGTGTGTACATGGACTTGCCTGCCCTACTTCAAAGTTTCTAAACATACACATGAACTTGAAACACTAACGAAGTTGACCCAATTTGTCTTCATTCTCTCCAACAACATTTCTCTAAAAATTGTTGGGTTGTGTTATATCCTTTCCACGACTAACCTATGTAATGAACCGGGGGGGGGCGGAGCCCCCCTTTCGCTGCGCCGATTGCACAGCGGGGGGTTTGAGGGGGGTGGGTAGTCCCCCTCTACGGGGTTCAGGGCAGCGCCCCAAGAAAAAAAAATTTGGACCCTATATTAGGTTGGGCGAACCTACCTATGGTTTTCGGTCCATGGTTTTGGACGCGATGGTTTTTGGTCCATGGTATTGGATGCTTCGGCATGTATAAATATGTATTGTAACATTGAAAGGAACAAAATGAAAAATCAAGCTGGCAGTCTCAGTTTTGGGATCCAGGGGAAAATCTCTGTGCATATGTGTTTTATGTGCTATGCTCTCGCATTGTTTATTTTCTTTGTTTTAGAATTCGTATGCAAGTAATTTCTGTACAGGGTTAAAACCTACACCAGCACATTACCCTGTCATGTCAGCGTACCAAGTCCGCATCCACATCATCATCCATATTGTCACGTGGCACTCATGCATCAATTTTTTACTGTTTTGCTAAAACTTCAAATGGCCATAACTTTCTCATATGATGTCTATTTGAGGTGATTTAAAAATCGCTAGAAAGATCTCGACGAAATATACATGATGGAATAGTTTTAAATTAACATTTGAGACAATAAATATTATTATTTTTTAATGGATTTTGCAGCAATTAGACTTGAAAAATCATCAAATTATTAAAAACATGTTTCTGATATGAATTTCATTTAACCTGGTTTTTTATTCACTCAAATTGGGCATCAAACGAAGAAATTATCAACAAAATACTTATGGGTAGTCTAAGTGCATAGGGTTCTCGACAGGTAAAAAGTGCATTTCAGTTTTATTTGTCTTCCTTGAATTTGTTTTATTAGCACTATTTATGAATTTGTTGCTTATATATCGTATGAAGAGAGACTGATCACCTCTATCCTTCGAGAATCTTACGTTTTATTGTAGATTAGTGAAAAACTATTGTAGGTTCCAGGATGATTAAAGAAGATCATTTATGCACAAATGGTTCTCAAAGACCAACTTCTTTCTCAAGAAGAACATGAAGAAGTGAAATCCATGTCAAATCACATCCATAATGCCAAGTCTACTTATTCATTTCCCTGTTTCTAACCTTACAGTGTATCTATGAATTTCCATCTTCCTACTATTAGATCATGATCGCAAAACCATTTTTCCCTTCCAAATTTCACACTTTCCTGCCTCTCTTACATTTCATCCCTAACCCATGAATAAAGTCATTCAAATCACTTACAATGTTGAGTTACCTTGTTTTCCTTTTTCCCTTTTACCAATGAAAACTTGTTTCATAAATGTAAATCTTTCATTTATGGTCCTTTAAATTATTACTTTATGCTCGTGTTAGATGACGGGGGATTCATTAAGGCCCTCCTTCTAGCAAGTCTTGAATCATCGACTTTAGCACATTATCTAGGTATGAGACTAGAGTCATTTTTAGTACCTTGAGGCTTGCATGCCTTAATGACAAGCTCTCTTGCCAATAAACAATGGGAATACATCAATGTCCCCTGTTTTTTGGATCTTCTAAGTGACTCGACTTCAACTCATTTATTTGTACCTAGTAATATGTATTTGAAAATCTTGACTCTCACTGACATTAATGGTGAGTAGTCTCGTGTTGGTTAATGAAATTCATTAATGATCGATAATCCAACAATTTCTTTCTATGTTCGACATCAATAAAATTTATTCACATAGAAAATAATTATGCCACGATCTTGATATGAATGAAGACTATATTATTCTAACAGCTTGCAACAATGTTTGAATAACTCAAGTTTTAGTTTCAAATTTCATTAGCAGTAACATTAATTCCAACAATAAGAAGGCACAAATATTCCAATTTCTAATTTCATCCACTATTCATGCAACGGAAAGAAGAAGAAGCAAATTAGATTCTTTCACTTCACATACCATCATCAAGCAATAACAACCAAGACCTCAGAGATACATAGCTTATCGACTTTTTAGGTAGGTAAAGGTATGTTGTTTTCTAATATTTAATCGTTAAATTCCTTTAATGCTAAAATCCATGTATTTGGAAAATTTCCTATGAGACATTGCTTTCCTCATTTTCAAATTATGAGCAACATATTTAGTTGGGGGGAATGTCGGGTCTCCAAAATATCATTCATTTCACCCTCTTTTATTTCACTTTGCTTCATAATTTACCATATTATGCAGCTCCATAACCATGCACTAAGACCATTTTCATAAGTAAATATGGGTTTAGGCACGTTATTTTCCAATACATTTATTTTGGTATTTTGAGTGAATTTATGGTTAAATATTAGAAAACTAACATGTACTCACTTATATATATAATTTGGATGAGTTTTGTGACATGTGTAGGCATATTTGAAGATTCCAAGACAGTCATATTTGGCTTCCAAGACTTAAATTCTAATTTCCTCTTCAAACTCTTGAAGATTTGAGAAAGATTTGAGATCATTGGTCAAACACATTTCATGGAGAAAGATCATAGAATTTTTCTTAAATGTCTCCTGTAAAAGCTAGGAGAGATTTGTGAGAGGACATGAAGAGGTGTTAATTGCTAGATGTCAACACATGGTTGAGATATTTGCGGATCTAGGAGAGTTTTGTGAATTTACATTTATGAGTTAGTTATCTTAGTTTTTGTATAAATATGAGTGCCTTATCCTCTCAAAAGGTGTGAAAATTTTGGGAGCTATTCTCATGGTTCAATGTAGAGTTTTGAATGTTAAGGATTGGAACTATGCTTATGAATACCATTGTAGCTCACTTTGATATGGTTCTGTCATCATTTGGTGTTTGATCAAGAGGTTTCTCAACTTTTCACTTCTCATGCACTTTGGGATAGCCACCTAATGAGTATGGGATGTATTCTAATATTTTATTTTTTTAGTTTCTTTATATTCATTTTAAGTCTTTTTATTAGATGCATTATTACATTCTTTCATGCTCATTCCATCTATGTTCTTTTGCAGGTTAAGCGTTATTTCTCTCATTTCATAGATTCATTGTTTTTCAATTTGTTTGATAGATACTCATTAGTGATTCTAATTTTACAATGCGCACATTAGCGATTTCAATTGATCTCTCACTGCTTTTAGAATATGTTTCCTTTAGAGTTCATAGTTTAAGAATTCAATTCTTTCTTAGTATATGATTTGTTTCTTTCTCGATTAAATTTACTTTCAAGTCATTAGAATAGATTTACTTTCTTGTTGGCAAAATAGGTTTACTTTCATGTCATTAGAATAAATTTATTTTGATGTCAATAGAGTAAGTTTATTTTCATGTCAATTGTCATTTCAATTTCATAGATTAAAATATTTATTTCCAAGTTACGAATTTAAGACTTTTGAAAAAGAAATTGCATGCACATTAATATTCGAAATTTTTCATGAATATGTTTGTCATCATTTCAATAGGTTAATTTATTCTTAAATTGAAAGTTGATTCCTAGCATATATTGTGAAAGTATACTTTGCAAGTTCACGAACCCCGTGTTTGACAATTTAATGACAATTAATTTAATTAAAAAATAAACTACCCAGCACAGATCTTCACCTCTAATGCCCATGTAGGTATGTTCTTGGAGCTTGATTGTACATTATTCCACAACCATGAGAGCTTCTTGTGTACTTTGACTAGTGCTAAGTGTTGAAAATAGCAACAAGAAATGATAAAAATAGAATCCAGAATATTCCAATTTTAATTTGTCCTTGAATTAAAATTGAGAATTAAAATTTGAATTTAGTCTCACCAGTTGCGTGAAAAATAACTAATTAATTCATCTTGAGTTAATTAGTTGGAAAAATTCAAGTCAGAAGTCTTTATGAAGTCATGCAATAGTTATCCCTTAAATTAAGGAGATTATCCATTAATTAAGGAGATATGATTGAGTTATGTTTGAGTTGTAATTAGTTAGCTCAGTTTACTGAGTTAAGTCCAGTTAAATTAGTTCCAAACTGTTTGAGGAACTAATTGTGAGTTATCAGTCAATTGATGCATGCATGCACTCAACAAGTGTACTCTAGATAACTAAAGATTCTCTCATTAGAAACTCATGCATGTCTATTTTGAGAAAGAACCAATTGAGCTAAATGTCAAGGACAGGTTACTATCACTTGCATGTGTTTTCCTATAAAGGAAACTCATCCATGCAGTCAAGGCAAGGTTCCTTGATGATTGCGTAGTTTTAGAGGGTGTGAGATCAGTGTGAGTGATTAGTGTTACACTTGGTAACAGGAGGATCACCCAGAGAAACTATGCAAGGAAATAAGAAGCTTGGAGGGCAGAGGAGAAGGCTTGTGAGAAGCTTTGATTGCCTGTGAGCATCTAGGAGGATTGTACTAAGAGCTAGTTAGTTGTGAGAGCTAAGGCTTTGTATTATTTTGATATATTTCCACCTTGTATGATAATATAGATAGTGGGGTTTTTAGCTGAGGCTTTCCCCTGAGTATTCTTCTGTGTTTCATGTGCATTGATTCTTCTTCTGGTTATATGTGTTCCACTTGATCTTGCTCAAATCTATTAAGCTTCTGCAAGTTTGATTGTAGAAGTAGATTAAAATATTTTTCTTTAGTTATATTTCATTATCAGGTTAATCTACAGTGAGATTTTCTACATAGATCTTAGAGGTAGATTTGTAGAGAATTTGCAGGAAATTCTACATGGTATCAGAGCTGAGTTTATCGGAGTTGTGAACAATATATTGAGAAGAGAATTCGAAGTTTGAAGTTCGGGGTTGGCGGTGCAAATCGAATTCATCTCATACTTCAAGGTTGGTTAGTGGCGTTTTATGGCTTGAGACTCGAGTATGCCTTGGATGGTAGCTCGAATTACATAGCATGGAAAGATCGCATGGAGGCTTTATTAGAAGACAACGGCTTGAAGGATTTCATTGATCGAGAAATCCCAAAGCCAACTTCAACTAATGCACAAGAGTTGGCTGAGTGGAAGAAGTGTGTGGCGAGGGCGAGACGAATCATCCTTGAGGTAGTTCAAGACCATATTGTCTCAAGTCTCTATGGGAAGGATACTCGATATTCAATGTGGAAGACATTGGAGGACCTCTACCACAACAATAGCGACCAGAGTAAATTAGCTCTCAAGGATAAGCTTCGAAGAATCAAGATGGAGAAAGGTGATACTATTTCCACATATCTGAACAAGCTCACCACCTGTAGAGATGAGCTTGGAAGTGTGGGAATAACTACTGTCGATGATGATATGGTGAGCCTCGCTCTCCTTGGCCTTCCAAAGAGCTGGAATAGCTACCAAGACTCTATGAATGGAAGGGACAAACTGCCGAATTGGGAACGACTGTGGTCAGATCTCATGTAGGAGGAGATCAGCAGGAGCACATGAGATGGTTCTTCATCTATGGACAATAAAGAAAATCTTGCCTTAGCAAGTAAGGCAAGGAAAGGGAAGGGGAAGGTGTCCCATTCCGAATCGAATTCTTCTCATGGAGGGAAGAAGGTTGGCAAGTCTAAAGTGAGATGATTTAATTGTCATGAGATGGGTAATTATGCGACTAATTGCCCATCGAAGAAGTCCAATAAGGGATCCTTTGAAGGATCGGAAGGTGAGGCATTAGCCTCTCAGTTCGAAATGGACTTTACTCTCATCGCATGCATGGTGTCATTGATTATGGGTAGTGGTTGGTTTCTTAACAGTGGAGCCTCATTCCACATGACCGGTGATAAAATTTTATTTAGTACCTTGGAGGAGAAATACCTCAAGATGTGCATAGAGATGGGTGACGATGAAAGCTTTAGTGTTTCAAGAGTGGGCACGGTTGCTTTTCAAAGGGAGCATGGAGCTCTTATTACCTTGACAGATGTGAAGTATGTGCCTGGACTGAAGAATAATTTGGTATCGATCGCGATGTTAGAGGACAAAGGCTATGATGTTGTTTTTAGTAGGGGAAAGGTTTTCCTTAGACACATCACCACAAGATAGGTGAAGCAGATTGGTTCACAAGTCAAGAACCTATATGCTCTTAAGGTTCAAGATGTATGCAAAGCCTTGAGGAGCAAAAGGTTAGAGACTTGGTGGTTGAGAGGGAGAGTAAAGTACCTCTCAACATGTAATCCCAGAAGAAGTCTCAGACAATTGTGGAGGAGCCACAATTAGAGTCGGTAGAGGGATCACATGCAGCCATACCTCTAGGTGCGAGGTGGGGCAATGTGAAGTGATAGTCCCAAGAAGGCTGAAATTGGGCAGGGTCCATTGAGAGGTTTTATCTCATATATCGTACCTTGCTACGAGAGCCCAAAGTACATAGTAGCAGGAGGAATCAGTGGGATTGATGCAATCAGAGATCAAAGTGACAGAGGCTAGAGCAGTCAAATAACGAAGAGCGCAGAGAAGGATTGACAACAGTGCAGAAAGGCAGAGTCAGTAGAAGCGCAGAGTTTTCAGTCGACAGAGGCAATAGCAGTAAGAGACTTTGATGACAGGTGCATCATATTGATTCAGGTTGGATGTTTTTTTGTTTTTGGAGTTGTTGGAGCAACAAAACTAGAGAGAATTGTTGCATGCAGAACATTCCAAAGGTTCAGGATCGGGATCGAGTTGAATTCCTTTCTTGTTGAGAGGGAGTGTTGAAAATAGCAACAAGAAATGATAAAAACAGAATCCAGAATATTCCAATTTTAATTTGTCCTTGAATTAAAATTGAGAATTAAAATTCGAATTTAGCCTCACCAGCTACTTGAAAAATAATTAATTAATTCATCTTGAGTTAATTAGTTGGAGAAATTCAAGTTAGAAGTCTTTATGAAGTCATGCAATAGTTATCCCTTAAATTAAGGAGATTATC
>APFE030981706.1:7033-59290 GCA_000404065.3 Pinus taeda
TTTTCTTTTTCTTTTTGGGTAATTATAGATATTTTTGGTGTAGTTTGTATTGAGTATTTTTCTTAAAATCTTATTTAATATGGACACATGAATTTTTTTGGTATTTTTTTTTTCCAAGGATTATTTTTTTGAAAAAAATGTCTATGGTCTACTTAGGATTATTTTTTTGAAAAAAAAATGTTTATGGTCTACTTAAAGTCTTTTTAGATATCTTGGTCTTTTAGATATCTTTCTTTTTCATTTATGAAAGTTTTCATTCAATGTTTTACATTGGTATTAGTGGAACAAAGGGTCGCTTTTAGGAAATAAAGATCTTTTGAGGATGATTTCATGTGCACTAAGTTGATCTTTGGGTTCAACATCACTCAAGTCTAAGTATTTTCTCTATTTTGCATAATAATTCATAAGGATTATGAAAAATATGAGTAGTAACTTGTTTGACCTCCAAGGTACACAATAAACACTAGTACATTTTGCATATTACCGAGAGTTTTACATTAAAGTATTAAGAGTAGGTTCTTCATAAGGGTACAAAATAGAAGAACCAATATATTCTACAAATAGACTGCTTATGACATACACATAGAAAACAAAGAGAAAACTATAAAGACAACAAAATTGACCACAAAGAAGTACACCTTTATAGAATGAAATAATGAAATAGGTGGATAGCCTATAGACACTTTTTCAGATTGATCCTCATGAGAAATACTTGTAGAGTTTTGATGGTTTCCTTCATTTCACGATGTTTCCGATTCGACCAGTTGGTTGCAAAGGGCATCAATCTCATCACTCTGATGATTCACTTGTGATTGAAGTATTTGCATTTCCTCAATCAAATACAAAATCATATTAGATTGATTAAGAATTTGGCATTGGATTGATGAAGAATATGGCCTTGGAGATCACTCTTGTCCACATGAGAATTGATAGGGGAATGCAGGCAAAGGCTGTAAGTACCATAACCACAAGAATCCTTCAAATTCTCGAGTTTATAGCTTCTACCTTCCATTGCAGTCTAAAGAAAAATTGAGAGCTTGTAGTCAAACATTGAATTAACCAAATAAGGGAGTCCTAGAATCTAACAAAAAGGACCACCAATAGTGAGGGAGGGAAAGAATTTATAAAGTTTTAATAATTCCCCAGACAAAAAATAGAGCAAGAACCTGTCTAATAGATAAACTGAAGGAAGGTGATAATCATAAAAAAGTTGATAGAAGCAGTGAAATTTAAGTAGCTTCCTTTCCTCAAAAAAACTGAATTGACATGTAGTATTACCCACGAAAAATTCATTCCAACAAAGCCTTCATTCTCGCAAAGGAGCACGACATGGACTGCACAGGTTTGCAAAGTGACATGAATTTCCTTCTCCTAGAGAGCCATCAACAAACCAAAAGGAAGGAATACCCAATTCCAGACCAAGCAGCAGGGAGAATCCCTTGCAAAATTGCATTGAGGAAACACTAAGAATGAGAGCCAGAAAGAGCCAAAACTAGCACAATTCAAGACATGAGTTAGGAACCGCATGTCATTACTCAAATTCCCTAGACCGCTAGGACTGTTGAAGACACTAAGGAAGCCTCAACGTTGAACAAGAGAGATTTAACTTCCAAACAAATACTACAGGCTTGTGTTTTGCATATTTAACTTATGGCCAACCTCCATGAATGTAATTCTAGAAACGAAGGACATACACACTTCAAAAATCAAAATTTCCACTATGGTTCATTAACTCTCATGTTATTGAAGCCATGAATGAACTAGGTAAGAAGGTATCCAAATAAATGAAAGAGTAATCAATTACACAATTCATCATAGGCGAGGAGTGTGGAGGCATGTGGCATGCATGCCCACATCCTGCCACCGTACTTTCGCAACAAGCTCGTACCATAACATTAATGAACAGATATTCCACTTTCATAAGGGGGCATATAACATGTGAGAACGGGTCTTAGTGCACTGCCTCAAAATAAAAATCTTTTGATCCTAATATTAAGAATGACCAAGGAAATGAGATAATGAGGAACTTGCATTGAGTTCATCAAGGGATAGTTTTCCACTCGAGCTTCCCATGGATTTTTTTTATCCTTCATGTTTTGATTCTATAAGATGCGGAAGAAAGCCTTACAAGAGAAAGAACGCAATATGCTCATAATTCTTTGAAAAAGACTCGGATGGTTATTCTTTGGAAGAAAACCATTGTGCAAATGACGAATAGTGATAAGGAATTCTATGAAAGCTATGATCTTGGAGTGTTCAGTGTCCTTAGCTAATTAATGACTGAACAAAAACTCATATTGTCGTATTATTTGTTCACCTGTCAAAACCCCTGGCATACTTTATTACTTGGTGCTCCTCGGGATACAAAGAGATCCCTCCCCTCTTGCCCCCTCGAAATATTTTCAAATTTTTAACCGATAAGTGAATATATTATGGCTCTCGGTAAAAAGATGGTTGATTTTTTAATTTTTATTTTAATGAATAATTACGCCGTAAAGCGTTTCTTTCTGAAATGAACTCCCCTAAATGCCTTTCTGTCTTAATGTTAACCGTCAGATCTATTGTTAGACGATTAAACAATTATCTGCTGTCCAATTTAATTAGAAAACATTAAAAAACGAATTTAATTAGAAAACATTAAAAACCGGTTAAAGTAGCCCGCCTGTATCTCTACCCACTTGGTCTGTTGCGTTTGTTGCGGAAGAGGGCCGGGGCAAATGCCTTTGCTGCACGGAAACTCCCCATGGAGCTTGCGAATTGGCTTCAAGGTCAGCCATGGTGGAGGAGGTATGAGGGAAGAGATCATGTTCTGGTTCTGGGCAAGATCTTGTGGATTTCAGGATGGGGACCATTGGGGAAGCAGGCTGTTACACTTGCCTGAAATATAGCTGGTTACGATCAGGCAGTTGGTTACGAAGCTTCTGATTGAACGCCATCCATGGGGTCTAGGACGGGGACCATTGGGGAAGCAGGCTGTTACACTTGCCTGAAATGCAGCTGGTTACGATCAGGCAGCTGGTTACGAAGCTTTTGATTGAACGCCATCCATGAGGTCTGGGATTGAAGGCATGGAAGGATGTGAAAGTCTATGCGGAGGATGGGTTTAGAACCGAGGACCGCCAGAATGACTCCTGCCCTCAATTGATTACTATGAGTGTTGTATATCTAACCCAAGAACATTATAGATCTGATATGAAAATATAAGATTATGCAAATAAACCCAAGAAATAAGATAGAAATGCTTCTTTTTATTATCAAACCCTTATGGTAGGGCAACACCATACATTCACTCCTTATGGAAGGAGAATACTCCACAAGCCATATGCTTGTTCATACAATATTACTTCTCTTCATATCTCTCCATGTGGAGTCTCTAGCCTCTATATAGGCTCATACATACAATACCATGCATCATTACCATGGTTTACTCATACCATCAACTAATACCATGGGCCCATTACATTATTATTAACTACTTGTGGTCCCTTACATGACATGGGTTAACCACCTTATTTATTACTATGGCCCATCTCATTATTAAAATATTACCTTGGGTACCTCCCTCGGTACCCCATATTACCCCCCCTAGGTACATAACAATTTGATATAAAGACATTCTAATTTTCTCACTTTACTTATTGATGAAAAATTCATAATCTTTTGTGTCTTGATAAATTGATATCTTGGATAATCATGATGTTAGAGTTGTTGATGATAGTATTTGTAGGAAAGAAGCATGGATTTCATAAAGAATGGAGTGATAGTTTCTATACTAATTTTGTTTTCTACAATCAAAATATGGATTATGACTAATATTATTACATGCGATGAGGTCATTATGTATCACTACTATTACATGCAGAGTGGAAGATCGTCAACCATAGTTTACAATGGGTAACTTATTACGGTAAACAATCATGTGTTTTCAACCATAGTTTACAACGAGCAACTTATTATGGTAAACAATCATACCACATAGACATTGTTCTTGACTAATAATAGGATAAATTGTTTGGGAATCATGACATATTGCATAATGTAATAGCCTCTAGTTAATTATTCATGAATTGAAGACTATGTGTTCTTTTTGTAAAGTTTCAACAATGGGCAAGGGATTTCCATTGACTGAGGGGTGAACTCCCTCACAGAATGTTTAGTAAAATAAATGTTTGCTTGTTTTTCCTTTTGGGGATTCCAGGGTAATTTCAGTGTCCATTTATGTTCTTTCCTATTTGGTTATCTTGTTGATATTAACACCTTGTATAATGTCATAAATTACATCATTCTATGTGTTATTAACAAACTGTCATTAATTGGACAATGTCAATGATGTGAAGATGCGACATAATGTATTATGTTAACAAATTTCACTAATGAGTATTCCTTTACGAAATTTAATTGTTCCATTTCTATGATTACTTCACTTAATGATTCTGGTTATATTATTTGATGAATAATTTAATTCTGTGATAATCCATTCATAGAATGTTACATGCTTAAAAAAATTTAGTCTTATGTATTTTGTATGAGGTATGCCGAGGGATGTTACAATTGGTATCAAAGAAAAGATTGTAGCACTGGTGCCTCTTGGGTTCTGTAAGAACAAGGAGTAGAGTTATGTTGTTATTGGATATAAGCTTGGGTATGATACAAAAAGAATTACGTGGTAATGTATGCAATAGATTGCATTTAATATGAGATGTAGTGCTAATGATTGCATTGAATAATGATAGTGTTAATGATTGCTTTGAATAACATTTGTACTAATGGAATTTGAGTATAATTAATTTAAGGATAATATTGAATACTCACATAATAAATAGTAATAGTGTGGATTAACTACCAGCCTTTGTATTCATAATTTTATGATAATGTTTAATGATACATTAAAATAAAATTCTTGGAATTGCAATGCATTTCTTATGGTTTTTAGAAAAGAATGAATGCATGCATTTCTTTGTTAATAATGAACTTAGTGTGATAAAGAATGAATGTAAGAAAGATGACGGTTGTCTTTGTTGTTGTTGATAAAATTCTAGAATATTAAAAAAAAACATTAAAAGAACCCTCTTGAACACCGAGAATAGGAAATAAGTCAAGTGGTAGGTCTTATTAAGTAAAAGGGTACTTAGTATGATTGTACCTAGTATGCATGACTGTAACTTTTTCAATGTTATAAGGAACTTAGATCACGATAACAATAACACCTTATAAAGTGACCCATTTAATAGAAATCCATTGTTATGTCAATAATAAGAACCAAAAGGAAATGCTTTTTGGTCTTTTATATAAACATGCATAAATGGTAACTGGTGTGATAATGGTAGTAAATATTATTTGATAACATAATATACTGTCCAATAATAGGAATGCACATGTTAAAATATATCATGTATGTTTTACAAACTTAATGATAGAACTAGTAGTAGCCAGCTGTTGCTAATTACATTCAAACATTAGGCACGACAATGTAATTATAAAAGTTGATGATTAAGTGATGGTGTTAGTATGAATGGGCCGATATACATCATGCATTTAACAAAATATTGTTGGAAACCTTTGAGCACTACCGGGAGGGAGGGTGAATTAGTAGTGTGACTTAGTATCATTTTTTTTTTCTTTTATTACTTCTCAACTGAATCACACACTTGTTATTGCAGTAACTTGAAATATGTTAGCAACATATGAGTAAACAATATACATGTAAACATATAAGAAACATATCCTAAATTCAAACCATCAAAGCACAAACAAAAAAATCATCATCACACATGAGACACAATATTTTTGGTGGAATCCCTTCCAGAGGAAAAACCACCCTTGCTGTTGTTACTCTTCTCTGAATCTCTATTATGTAAAGAATTTTTTCTATTACATAGTTAGCTCACTCTGATCATCCTGGAGACTTGATCTCGTATATAATAGGCCAACACCAATGAACCGAGACACTGTAGGAAGACTTTGTTCTCACACGGATCTACGTACTACCATCTGCTGCAGGCCACCATGAGCAACGGTCCTCACCCAACTCTGATTGGACTATCCAATTCCGATTGGATGGAAAAATGTTCCTTTCGGCAAAGATTTGATATCATTGCTCCTCTCTCATGAAGTCACTACTTAACACTATGTGGACCTCATTTCATCAATTTTCAAACTGGATCCAAGACACTGCTAAAACATAATTAAGATTTGGAATGCAAGTCTCAACAACAAGACAACATGAATAAACCAAACAAAAATACCACCACAAAAAATATCTCAACACAAGAAAAATAGTGGCTCACATCCATGCATCGAAACAATAATACTACTCACATCCATGGACCAAAACAATAGTACTATGATCATCCATCAACATAATATTTGCTCCAATCCTAAAGAAAACTATACTACAATAGATTCAAATGTGATCCATTCTGCAACATGCTTAATATCAACTCACTATGCATCAATTTTCACGCATACCCTAAAGGTTCTACACTCTCAACTGATTCTAAAGCGTTCCTTCTTTATTCACCCTTTAGTCATTCACTCTCACACACAACCAACCAATACTCAACTCCAAATTGATGTATATAAAACTTGCAGGGAAAAATTCACCTTTGGGCTGGGATCAAAGGTGCACAAATTAAACTAAATCAATCAACTAATATCACTAATTGTGCAATAAAAGTGTTCACATCATTGGAGGACCTTTATGATGTAGGAGCATTCAGCCTAAGGAAAATCATTGTAAATAGTAGACATAGGGGGTCATGCAGCTTAGGAAATAGGTTTCCTAAGTCTCAAGACAATGGAATATTTAGGCTTTTAAGTGTGATTTAATTAGATAATGGGAGAACATGTAAATGCTCTCAAAATAAATAAATGAGAACATGAGTGGTAGAAGTCAAATCCAACTCTTAAACAATTCCATGATTCTAGGAACAAGAGAGAGCTTTTAGGCATTAAATGGGAAGCTGATAAGAAGACTTTTCTATTTTAAAACAGAGGAAAAGATGGAATGGATAAAGTCTCAAGGAGACTTATTTGGAACATATGCATGCATGTGGTGAGCTTTAGGTTTTTGTTAGAGGATTGATCAGACCCTTCAATGATCTAATTCAATGTTTCCATATAAATATATGTAAGCCTACAGGCAACGGAGGAGGCCACCAATAGTAGAAAACAGGCCGGTGTGAGACGAGGAGTCTCGAATGTAATTTGTGTTTTACATTAATATATATACATAGTTATTTCCGAATGTCTCAAAAGAGTTGAATGCATTTTTAAGTGTTGATTTGTATGTGAACTCGTAGGCTTTGTGACAGGGGGTTACAAACAGAGTTTTGTGGAAGACGCAGAGGAGGCATTGAGGACTGTTCAAGCAGAACAACGAAGTGAAATTGGGTGATACAAAACCCAAGTGGAACTCACAGAGGAGAATGATTTAGAAGAATCATAAGGGATATTTGAATCCAACTGCAGGAACAGAGGGAAGCTCTGAAGAATTAGCGAAGTGAAGGTTCATTGAGGAGTCAAGCTTAGAGAAGTTGAGCAACAGACATGGAAGAATGCAACCCTGAGGAAACAACTCAAACCCATAGAGAAACATTGAGAAGATAGCAAAAACATAAGAAAAGAGAAAAGTGGAGAAGTGAAGTGGAGTTGTGCAGCGAAAACAGCAAGGATGAGAGCTCTTGAAAAGAACTCAAGCATGGAGAGAAATTGAAGAAAACGCTAATAAATTCCAAGTAAAAGGAATAAACGGAGAAGTGTAAAGTGATTCTCAAAAACCGTTAGATCTCATAGATCAATGGCTATGATTTAATCGCATTGGTAGAAACCATTGGATTGAAATGGGTCTTTGAAGAGAGCGATTGCGACATGGTGATATCATTGATAGTGATAATTGGTGATCGATGATTGGAATTATCGCATTTCAGGTGATTGGAACTCGGGTGGATCGGAGGTATGAAGAATATAGATTAAAGATACGGACCTAACATTTTATAGATGTGGTCCTAAAGAATTTGAAATCTGATGTATGCGGTTCAGAGCAGAGTCCTCTGTGTATTTCGTATGTATTCTTTGTAATTGCGATAAAGTGTTGCAAGCCTATTAAGGCTTGAACGATCCAATAATCGGAGATCAGAGTCAAAGTATCGGTGATGGTACACATGTGTATGACCCATTGGACATGTGATGGCCGATTGTGACGAGGTTAGCCTCGGGGTCTATGCAAAGGCTATAACCAAGGGCAGAAAATGTGTTTTGGGAGTATTTCACTTTGTAAATGGATTTTCCCTTTGTAATGGGATATAAAGTGGAAGAGCGTCAATAGGAGGTTTCAAGCGGGGTGATTGAAGTTCCATTAACAAAGGAACTTATAAAGGAAATTGACCATTTATGGTCTGAAGATTTGACTCCATGTAGAGTTAAAGACCTGGGACAGTCGTGGATGCATTGTTGAAGAAATGTATACTATGGGTATATGTTGGGTAACCCTAGCATCAGTTGGCTAAGTATGGTTCTATGCTGGGGGACCCCTGCATCATTAGTGGTATTAGAGCAAAACTTTGTATCAAAGCAGATTTGTAAGCTGTAAGAGGGAAATTTGAAGTTCTATAAGGCTGTATCATTCCAGCGGAGGCTTTGAGTAAATAGGAACAGAGAATTCCTTAAAGGAAATAAAAAGCGAGATTGCTTAATGCAAGTTCTAAAGGAAAGAGGACTTGGAAACCAATCAGAGGACAATCCATTCAAAAGTGCAAAAGAATGGGTGAAACAAGATCATGCTGAGAACTTGAAGGTGAGGTAATATGTTCTGATTTAAATTAAGAATGCGTGTTTTTATACTAATACATAGGTGACAGTAAGAAAATCTATGAGAAGAGAACATATGTGTTCTTGAAGACAGAGTAAGGATAATACTCTAAAACAAGAAGAGGTAGTGAACCTGAAGAATCCAACAAGAGATTGGATAGAGAGGACAATTGAAGTGTTCTCAAGAGAGAGTGAGAGATATTAGAAGCCTAGAAGGAGCAAAGGTGTTGGTCAAGGGGAAATTCCAAACAAAGGACCCATGCTTACCAAAAGACTGAGTGAGGAGAGCTTAGTGAGGTAAGATTGCAGCCAGGATGACTAGCTATTATAGAGGCTTGTTGCAAAGGAGCTCATGAAGAAAGAAGAGAAGAATATGACTACCGATAGTCATAGCAAAGGTTCAGAGAGAAGCCATAGTAGAGGATATAAGAAAGAGGATGCCAAAGCAAATAGTAAGAGGATGAGTCAAGAATAAATTGACAAAGAGGTTGTTGAATTAAAAGAACAACTCAATGCATTAAGGAGAATGCTTGAGGAAAGCCAGAGACTAGGTTGGATCTTGAGGAAGAAGCCAGTGGAATGGCATGAAATATAGAGAAGGCTACAACAAAAGCAAGAGAAGTGGCTGAAGGAAAAACTCAAGGAAGTTGAGTTAGGAATGGACGAATCCATTTGTGAACCAGAACAAGGAGAATTTCTAGGAGAAAGTGAAGATGAAGACTTGAAGACTGAAACTTCAAGTGAGGCCAAGGGGTCTAATGATTTTAAAACTGACAATTTGTGTATGCATGTAGGTGAAACATGTAAAGAAGGAAAATTGGCTGATATTGTCATGAAGAAGGAAGAAGACCAACATAATTAAAATTATGTTCTATAAAAAGATGAGATAGATAGATCTTATATACAACTAGAGGAAGATGTCAAGCAACCAAGTGAAGGGCTTGAAAAGATTTAAGAGGATACAATCAAAGAATTTCTGAATCATATGAATGATTTAGAAGAACAAGAAGATATGATGGTTGAACCATCCAGTGGCACCATAGAGTCTATTACTTTTGAGATTGATAGTTTGTTTGTGGATGCAGAACAAATGCAGGAGAATATTAATGCAGATGGTGAGACAAGGATAGCTCTTGGAGAAGCTAAACAACAAGGGACTGAAGGCAAACTTGAGGAAGAGACTATGTTAGCTGAAAACATAGGAAAGGATCATCAATTCACTATGATGATAGGCACAGTGGAGATAGCCATGGAAACTGTTGATACAGATACTAGGGAAGAAGGACATCTACTGAAACATGTTAAGAAGGAGGAACCCTATGCAAAGGATTTAACCTTGGGAAAAGGAACACTAACAAAGGAGTTTTTTGGAAAGGATGGACAGTCTTTTGAAGATGTCAAAAGTCTAGAGGAGTACTGTAGGAGAATAGAGTATAATGGAGAAGACCTCTTGAATGAGGGAAGTAGTGATTTGCTACAGCAGAAAGACCTTGAGAGTACAAGGGTCGAAGGAAGACAATATTTTAATACTATAATGCAAAATGTAAAGGATGAAGCCGGAAGAAGAGAGCATTGTGATGAAGTGCTTGCTAAGTGTGAAGAGGATATTAAACTACTGGAGAAACTGATGAGAGAACCTAACAGTAGAACAAAAGATGCAGTTACAGTTTCTGAAGAAGAAGATGTGTCTCAAGTAACCATGGAGACAGGAAGATGTAATATTTCTTTTGCATGTTCATTAAAAAGCATGAATGAGTATGAATATGTGATCAGAGATATTGAGCAGACATTGTTTGATGATGGTAAAGAGGCGGTAGGAATCAAACAATTTCAAAGTGAAGATGACCAATAGTAGGTTAAAGGAGGAGAAGTTCACTATTGTGAAACCAAGCAGGAAGACATCAATAGAAAAAATGGTGTGAAAGAGAGACTAATGGACAGTCTCATGAATTCTATTGAGAATTCGAATCAACATACTGATGTGACGATAGAGGAGAAGGAAAAAACAGAGAAACAAACTAAATTGTTGCCAAAGGAAAATAAGGCACAAGAACCTTATGTTTTTAATTTTAACGAGTGTTTTATGAATGCAGGTTTTGTTGCAAATGCTGGAGGAGATTTGGCACAAGTGAACAACCAAATAAAGATGGAAGAAGGAGATTCTATGGAAGAATTCAATCCATGGAGCAGAGAAGTTAAATTGCTAGAAAGAATGTTGAACAGTCATGATTTAATCATGAAAAAGGGTAAGGATGATAGGGAGGCAATCAGTAAAGAAGGTAAACCAAAGAATGAAGAAAGTAAAAAAGAAATCATCATATGAGTCACAACAAGCATTGAAGCAAGAGCAAGCAAAACAAAAGTTGGAGCAAAGAAAGAAAAAGTCAACATAGAAGACAACAACAATAACCTGAAACAAAGAGAAAGAGATAGAAATACAAAGCAAAAAATGGACCAGTTCAAAGATATTCTGGACATAGAAATTGAATAAATGTGGGAGCTGATGATGAATTAGTCCAAATGGAGGAAAATGGTAGAAGCAGGAAGGATTATCAATCAGAGTTTGAACCTGATTGACAAGAAGAACAACATGGAGCAAAAGACAGTAGACATACAACAATAGAAAAGGTACAAGGCATCTGGACAGTTACAGAATAAATTGTGGGATCCAAGAAGACAAAGACCAAAAGACACATGATCAGGAGATCATGAATACTTCCTACTTTGGGAGTCTGATGCAGGAGCATTCAACCCATGGAAAATCATTGTAAATAGTAGAAATAGGGGGTCATGGATTTTAGGAAATAGGTTTCCTAAGTCTCAAGAAAATATAATATTTAGGCTTTCAAGTGTAATTTAATTATATAATGGGAGAATATGTAAATTCTCTCAAAATAAATAAATGAGAACATGAATGGTAGAAGTCAAATCGAACTGTTAAAGGATTCCCTGATTCTAGGAATAAGAGAGAAATTTTAGGCATTAAATGGGGAGTTGATAAGAAGACTTTTTTGTTTAAAACATAGGAAAAGATGGAATGGATAAATTCTCAAGGAGACTTATTTGCCACATATGCATGCATGTAGCAAGCTTTAGGCTTTTGTTAGAGGATTGATCGGACCCTTCAATGATCCGATCCAATGTTTCCATATAAATATATGTAAGCCTATGAGCAATGGAGGAGGCCATGAATTGTAGAAATCAAGCCTATGTGAGACGAGGAGTCTCGAATGTAATTTGGGTTTTACATTCATATATATATATATATAATATTATATAATATTATATATATATATATATATTATAATATTATATATATATATAAGTTATTTTTGAATGTATCAAAAGAGTTGAATGCATGTTTAAGTGTTGATTTGTATGTGAACTCGTAGGCTCTATGACAGGGGGTTACAGACAGAGTTCTGCAGAACACACAGAGGAGGCATTAAGGACTGTTCAAGCAGATCAACAAAGTGAAATTGGGAAATATAGAACCCAAGTGGAACACGAAGAGGAGAATGATTCAGAAGAATCATAAGGGATCTTTGAATCCAATTGAAGGAACAGAGGGAAGATTTGAAGAAGTAGCAAAGTGAAGGTTCAGTGAGGAGTCAAGCTCAGAGAAGTTGAACAGCAGACGTGGAAGAATGAAACCCTGAGGAAACAACTCAAACCTATAGAGAAATGCTCAGAAGATAGTGAAAACATAAGCAAAGAGAAGAGTGGAGAAGTGAAGAGGAGTCGCGCAGTGAAACAACAAAGACGGGAGCTCTTGAAAAAACTCAAGCACAGAGAGAAACTGAAGAAAACATTAATAAATTCCAAGTAAAAGGACTAGACAGAGAAGTGTAAAGTGATTCTCAACAGCCCTTAGATCTCATATATCAACGACTATGATTTAATTGCATCGGCGAAAACCATTGGGTCAAAATGGGTCTTTGAATAGAGCAATCGTGACGTGGCAATATCACTGACAGTGATAATCAACGATCGATGTTTGGAATTATTGCATGTCGGGTGATCAAAGCTTGGGTGGATCGGAGGCCTAAAGAATAGAAATTAAAGAGATGGACCTAACATTTTATAGATGTGGTCCTAAAGAATTTGAAGTCTGGTGTATGCTGTTCGGAGCGGATTCCTCCATGTATTTCCTGTGTATTCTTTGTAATTACAATAAAGTGTTGCGAGCCATTTAAGGCTTAAACAATCTGATAGTTGGAGATCAGAGTTAGAGGAGGGGTGATCACACATATGTGTATGATGCGTTGGACATATGATGGCTGATTGCAACGAGGTTAGCCTTGGGGTCTGTGCAAAGGCCGTAACCAATGGCAGAAAATGTGTTTTGGGAGTATTTCCCTTTGTGAATGGATTTTCCCTTTGTAATGGGATATAAAGTGGAAGAGTGCCGATAGGAGGTTTTAGGTGGGGTGATTGAAGTTCCATTAACAAAGGAACTTATAAAGGGCCTTGACCATTTATGGTATGAAGATTTGACTCCATGCAGAGTTAAATACCTGGGATAGTCATGGATGCATTGCTGAAGAAATGCATACTGTGGGTATATGCTGGGTAATGCTGGCATCAATTGGCTAAGTATGGTTCTATGCTGGGGGACCCATGCATCACTTTACAAACCATTCTCGAGCTTTACAACTTAATATAGAAGCCTCTGGGGATTTCCATGCCAATTTTCATCCGATTTGCACGAGGAATGTGGAGGAACTTTCGTGAAAAACCTTAGTCACATGTTCAACACTAGCTGAACTCGACTAGAATCATGCACACACTCACTTCCCAGTGATTTGATCTATTGTTGAATGTTAGTTTTACTGTTCTAATTTCAACTTTAGAATTTAAAACACTCGCTTATCAATTGCTTCATGTGCATAGGTTTCCTTTATGGTGCTTGTGAATGAACAGGTAAATTTTTATCAAGTTTTATGTCAAATTCATGAGAAAAATAGCATGAAAGTAAAGTTCTGAATAGAAGCAAACAAACAAACAACAAACCATCAAAATTAACACTTAACACAATGTTTTGATGAAGGATTTCACCCCTCCTGGGCTACATCTCCTTGGTCCAACTTCCATGGCTTGGGCCTCTATATTAGCTCAAGATAGAAAAATTGTTGTTTATAATGCTCTACTACTCTTGAAACTTGCTTCAATGTCCTCAAAACATCAAAATCATTTAGGAACACCTTTTTCTGATCCCAATTTGGTTGAATTTTGCAAACGTTATGGCATAAAATATTTCTCCTAGTAAACCTCCACTAAAATTGGAGGAACTCTTGTTAACTCCACTAAATCTAGAGTTATTGCCGATTTTGGAGGGTTTGATAAACATGCCTCCGAATTAACTGTAGGTTAATTATAAGTTAAAATTAGATTAATTAATGTTAATCCGTCGTTAGCACTTAATCTGCGTGGTTAAGCTAACCTCCAGATTCCAGTTAGGTAATAGTGTGGTCACATGTCGGATTAACCATTACTGCCAGATGTATGGTGGTGTTCACATGGGAGGGGCCTGGCCCATGGGTTGGCTCCCTCTTGCCCCAATCACAAACGTATTACACCATAACTATAAGCAACAACCATAACATGTTAAGACACATAACAGTCATATAGTGGTAATGCATTTGATTTGTCCGGGTGCAGTCATAGGTTAGACTCCATTGACCTGCCCATAAAATTTTACACTACAGCTTGCTGATAGCCTAGCCTTTGGAGAGGGACATGTGGCAGCCTCCGGCTTGCCACTTGTCCCCTCCTCATTTGTCCATCCTTCATCTAATGAAAGCAAACGATGTCACCAACCTACAGACCAACCATAATATGACACTTGGCATAACCTGATTGAACATTGACCATCCCGTTGACCTACCTAGTCACCTACCATGTCAACAGTACAGACTGCTGACTATGCAGTGACTAAAATTTTTTTGGTGAAAAATTCCTCTATTTGGCAAAGAAGATAGAACGCGATATCTTCCTCATACGAGCCTGGTTTTGAGTGAAACGAGTTGTATTGGGATCATATCACTAAGACAGATTCATTCATTAAGGTTTTGAGCAATTCTAGGCACTTTTATTTTTGAACTAATTTTTGCCCCTAATCTAGATTTCGATCATGATTGGAGCCTCTTCATGGCATGCAAAAACCTACATGGGAGTGATTAGGGCAGAGCATAATGAACAAAATGAAACTTCAGCTAAGAATCTTTTCCAACTATTGGATCACCTTCATTGGCATATGTGCATGCCTCCAAACTTCTTCCAAGCTTAGAAACACCTAAGAAAATGGATTAAATAGGTCTCCTAAGTGTCACTTAAAAATTGATCTAAAGGCCAACAAACAAGGTTGGAAAGAGTGTGAGCAAGTCCTCCACTCTCCAGAAAACATTTGTACAAGTTGCAACACCACTTAACAAACTTGAAATACCTCTACAACATACTATAGCACCTCAACAACATACTATAGAACCTCAACAACATCCTCATAATGGAAAACGCATTGCTGCAACAAGTCAACCATCTATCCACGCACTAATTTCCTACACTAGGTCATGAACACCACTTAGTACATGAAAAACCACCACCAATATCTGAAGATCTTCATACAAACCATGTCAAAACCATCACCATAGGATCATCATCACTGGCAACACAAGACAACTCAAGACAACATCTACATGAATACCATTCTACCAAAAAGCTACATCAACACCATCATCCATCCATGAGTGTGACATCATATGGTTGACAACAATGACAACGCAATCATCTTAGTTCCAACTCAACTGGCTGCAACCATACACATCATAATTTCAACAATCTCCCCCTTTGGAATTGATGGAAACCACACATAATATCCATACTGTCATTCTCTATCACTCCCCCTTTGACATCAATGGAAAAGGGTAAACTTCCTTTGAAAAGGAAAAAAAAATTGAAACATAACTACTGAAGCATTTGATATCTACATGGCTGAAAAATAATACACATTAACAAGCATCCATGCCTCTAATATCAGTACCAACAAGTAGCATAGATAACCAATCAATATTTAGAGCAACATGTCCAACCAACAACCTCTAGCAGCAGTAACATTATGCCAATAGAAGGCAACCATACAAGCATCATCAATGAGCAATGTCATGTAATATGTAAAAATATGCACATGAGCATCAACCAACACTCTCCATAGAAACCACATAGCATAAATATCAATTCTCAATATCTCATCTTTGCTCATAACATGAGGCTAAGAATACCATCTGTCATTGCATAACATGAGGCATGACATGAAAAAGTCCAAGCGAACCATGATTCCAACAATGGATGGCTGAAATAAACAAGAGAGAATAGATGCTCCCCCTAAACACATGCCATCTTCAACATCAATTCATGCGATAGTGAATTGCTTCTGCTCCAAATAATGCTTCCTTTTGACAAATAGAAGCACCATATCAAACAAGACTCCACATGGCCATTCTTGAATGACATATAACATTATACATACATGGTTGTAGAAAAAATATAAAACCTCATCCATTACCAACATATGAGCTCACGAATCATGAATAAATGAGCCAACGATAAATACAATACAAGTACATAGCATCATGAGCATTTTACATGGATTTTACAATGAAATGCATTGCTTCTATCATCATCTCCTATGGACCAATGACTAAAAAACATGATACATACATCACCATTATCCCATACATGTGGCTGTAATAAGACTCCATGACACTCTTCCAAAACATTCCTATCAACATAATAACTCAATCTACTAATGATTGGACCCACTACCAACATAAAATGATGAATCAATGACAAATACATGGCTATAATAAATTGAATATAATAGGCCACATATGACTGGTTCAAGTGTCAAGGCACATATGCATGGCATTGCCACACTCTCCATGCTAGGATAGTTGAAAGATGATTAATGAATTTTGCAACAAGGATAATATACAAGTATCTTCCACTCATACATAGTAAATACATTAGCTGCAAAAATAATGAGTGAAATGAAATAAACATAAGAACAAGTCTTGAAAAAATAACTCCACATGAGAATAATATACCTCATGAGCATTTTGATCCCGTGGACATGAAAATGCGTGGTTAAACTAGATCAAAATCTAATTGCTACTGGTGCTCCTTGTTATCGGGAAAACTAGTGTCCATTCAGAGCCGCTAGTCCCACTAAGACGGGTAGCTATCTTAGAAACAAACAAACTAAAGTCACTTGTGTTTTCCTTTACGAGAAGTAGATGAGAGAGAAGCAGAGAGTACCAACCTCAGTCTTTCGCTTGGCTCCTTGCTTGTTTTCTTTCCCCTTTTACAGATCTCTGCCACTCCTTCCTCGCTTGTCCCATTTCAAAGAACATCTGTAGAGTCAAAGCAGCATAATACCATCAAAGTATAGAGATCTATGATCATAAACAATATAGGATCAGATATACATTGAAGATACAAATGCATATATCAATTCAAGATTCAAAGGCATACAAGAATATGGAGGAAAACTCAAATAGCTTTATTGATAGAAGTAGTAGAAGAGAGGATTACAACCCATTGATCTGACCCAATTCCATCCTCCCAGCATGAAAGCCCTTGTTCACCTCATGAAAAGCTAAATCACCCAATATTATGATGTTCCACAAAGAAACCAACAACACTTCCTTAGAAGATACAAAATTCCAGCCTCTGGATCTCTGGGATGAGGGATCCATATATAGATGTTTCCAGGTGGGTGAGTCAGCTTTTGGGGTTTTGATTAGTGTAATTTCTCTGAGATTTCTCAATTCCACTTGTAGATTTCATGATATCTTACTCATCCCTGGCAAATTCAGAGAGGCAAGTGTCACAGGAGAAGTTTCTGGAAGGTTCCATGAGCATCTACCTTGCAAACTGTCTCTGCTATTTGTCTACTCTTGCCCATCGCACCCCATAGAATGGATTTTCAGTATGCATCGCACCCCCCGTGTGCATTAGGTGGGATGCATCGCACTTTGACCATGGAGCAGGTGAGATGGTCCAGTTTTGACCAGTTCTGAGCAGTTTTTCATGAAGAACTTCTGGGAGAAGATGCAATCAGCTGACCTTGTTCCTTTATGGTATCAAACAACACTTTTAGGGACTTAGAAGCCCTTGGTTTATGGACATATAAGATTGGGGTTGCAGTACCCAAATATGTCTATAACAATTGCCCCCTAAAGCATGAGGTCATAAATCTTTTGATGTTGGGTGAAATGCTTTATCATGAGGATCCGAGGTTTTTCTAATTGGAAGGTGACCTATAATAAGATACAATACAATACATTATCTTCATAATATTTTCATGATCTATCTGAGGCGGGCATTCCCATGCTTAGCTTTATAAATTCATTTTCGTGTACATAGGATAGACAACCGTCTGTGTGGCAGACTGATGATTCTGGTAGAGTCATCATCCTTTGGATTAGATGATTATCTATGCAGCAATGATGTACATTTGATGTATTTATTTTACTAAATATATCGCAGCCTAGATGGATGAAACTAGATCTGGGGTCTTCAAAACTCATTCAATCTTCGCCCGAAGTACAAGTCAATCCATGTGAAAAGATTTTCTGACGTCGAACATGGACAAACATTGCCTGATTACTAGCCAATGATGTAAGTTGTTAACAGGTGCGAGAGGAATCACTGGTAATGATAATGACCCTCAAGGTATTGCAATACAATTCATGTGGTGTGAAAATGGGACTTTACATCGAACACCATGCAAAATATTTCGGTCGAAGGCCATTGATGTAAACCTATCGCCAGAAGTGAGAAATTTTCCATTGAGGCATGCAAGCTTCAAAGTACTGAAAGGGTTGTTCCTAAGTCAGCTTCTTGGATAATGAGCTGATGTCTACAAGAAGTGACTTGTCATAGGAGGGCCTTAATGAATCCCACATCTACAACACAGAATGAAGCAAATGATTTTGTGGAGGTGAAAATGATCTGATGATATGAGGTTTAGGGTGGTGGTGATGAAAGAATTAAGGGTGAAGGTATTGCAGTGGATGAGACACAATATGGGTTGGTGAATTCTCTAAGTGACTTCTCTTGAACATATCGGCAACACTGAAATGGATTGGTAGCATTAACCCCAAAAATGGATGGTACGGTGGACCAATGGTGATATGACCGGTGAACTGAATAACCCAACCCGACTCAATCATGGTGATGGAGTGAAAGTGTTATGTTCAGGCTACCATATAGAAGCTCTTGCATCCACAAGATGGTTCCACCCGCATAGCAGATAGAAACACTTCCTCAGCTTAGTCCATCGAAACGAACGAAGATGATTCTAGTTCCAATCACCTAACCTTGACGAGGGAATCTTATTCCAGTCTAATCCCATTTTCCTAAACAGACAGGTGCATCAGACTAGTCATATATCCTCCACATAAACTACCCTATACCTAAGGTTTCCCTGCACTGAATCACTTGCGCTCATCAGGTGGATGGACTGGAGATTGATGAGACATTCCTTGCATAAAAAGATCAGTTAGGGATGACATTTGACTATTAGCTATGTGTGAACTGTGGAATGAAAGATGGTCTACGAGCTGGACCACTCTTCCTTCATGCTGAAAACACATCACTCGAAAGAGTGAGGAAACAATAACTCCCATGCTATAAATGTAGTCACGCCCAAGGAGTAGATTGTAATATAAAGGTCCTTGTACTACATCACGTTTAGATAAATAGTTTTCCTTCTCAAAGTTATAGGCAAATTTGGAAGGATCCCTAACAGTCGACTGGTTCCTTTATCGAAGCCTGTCAGATTTCGAATCTCAAGTAGAAGCGATGGAAAACCAAGCACTTTCCAAGAAGTTGAGGAAAGGATAGTCACAAGAGCCCCTTCATCTATGATAGTACCAACCATGACCATTCTGTAAGCTTGCACTATGATTCGGAATGGTACATTAGATGGTAAATGGGGTCTGCCTAGTAGATTCCAATTGAAGGAAATGACTAGGTTGCTTGGAGGAGGGACCGAATAAACGACCGGGTGAATCTTTGACGAAATTCCTTCCTACAGTAAAGGAATGGGTAGATTACCCCCATGTTCATCGAATTCTATGTTTACTAAAATAATTTGAACAATGTCATTCTCATTCTCTTTGGCAACTGTACCATCTAAAGGTAAACCTTCTGAAGACAAGACTGGGTCGATTGCTGTCTCGACCTGTTGACTTTGGTCCAATGCGGACTCAGAGGGTTTATCTTCAATGATAGATGCTTCGACCGATCACAAAGGTGTGTCAGTCAGATTTTCAACTAGTGATGGACTTGGCAAGAGTTTCTTGTATCCAGGAGGAAGTTGTAGTGGTGAAGCAGGACGGTTATCCAAGAGTCTTTTAGCTTCATCTAGGAAGGGACAATGGTGGATGGCATGATCACCTTCACACAATCTACAAGGAAATTTATATCTTCCTTTCTGTCCATTGACTTCGTTTTCACTAATTGACAGTGTATTCTCAACATGATCATCAGAGGTTGATGACACCAGATTGTGTAAGCGGGGAGACCAATCCCTTAAGATCTGTGGGATGCAAGGACAATCTCAATGATAGTGGTCCCCTTTTCAAATGACACATGGAGATTTAGGTTTGGACGGTGTAGTGTGTCGATTTTGCTAGACGACGTATGGTTGCCCCTTTTTACCGTTGGCTCCTTTTTCTTCTTCTCCTTCCCTTTCTTCTTCTTCTCAGTTACTTGGTTTTTAGTTTTACTAGCTTCACCAAGCGAAGAGGAAGAAGGAGAGGGAGAAACAAATGAAGTAGAAGGTTGGGGGGCAACTGTAGTATCATCTGGTTGATGATTTGATTGCTTAGGAATCATGGTGTTTTGAATGACAGAGGTCGAGAAAAGCCATACCGGCAGGCCAATTGTGAGTCTTGGAAGGGATAATGTGGCCATATGAGGTGCACCAACATCTCCCCAAGAGCAGAAGGGACTAGGATTTCCCCCAAGGGGAAATCCTTGATTTGTGGACTCCATTTTCTCAACCTAAGACCAATGAGGGAACAATGACATTATTCCGATTAAAATAAATTTTATGATGCTTTGACACAACTTGCTTTTTCAATTTTAAGAGTCGAGAAAAAGCTAAAGATGACTCTAGTTGCCTTCAATATTTAATGATCCTGAAGTGACAAGTGCTCAGATGGACCTTTTCTTTTAAGGAGTCTGTGAAAGGGACTACTCTAGAAATCTAGATAGAAGGATTACCAAACCAATTGCAAAACTGTAGAGGTATAACAATCAATCTTACCGAGTATTGTGTTCAATGCATTGCGATCGGTAGGGTGGCAAACATGGCTTCCTAAGGATAAAGGATATAGCCTATTGTGGTCTCCCAATATTTAGTCGATGGTACGTGGGAGAACAAGTCCATACTAGCACTTGTCATCTCAAAGAGGAGGAATCACCCAACCTACAATGAAAGTGATAGTTACTAGGCTTTACGACGCCGAAATACATCTCTAGCGTAGACTTCTAAATGTTGTGCGTTAGGTTCCAAAACATTTTTATGTTCATTGAAATTTATTTTACAGTTGATCTTTCTGAAGAATTTTGCCTCTAAGGTTCACCATGTGATGTAGATATAAAACTCCTAAATATGCAATCTAAGATGATAAACAAATGTTTACTTTCGTTTTGCAATGAAAATCCTAGCTACTAAGGAAAGAGAAGTAAAATCCTTTCAAAATAGAGCAGAGAGCACACACTAAAATGCACTATCCTAAATCAATCTCCACAAGAAGTCTAAATGCAAATGCACATGCATGTATTTGTTTTCTGCTTTCTTAATGTGTGAATGAAAAAAAGAATGCTAAGTACAGATCTAAACTATTCTTCTTTTAAAGCGATAGTACTAACAATTTTCTTTTTAAAAACGAAAGGAAGACTAAGACGACACTTTGCGATTTCGAATTCAAAAAATGAGAGGAAGGCTAAGACAACACTTTGCAATTTCAAATTCAAAAAAGGAAAGGAAGACGACTTTGCAATTTCGAATTCAAAAAAAGAAAGGAAAGCTAAGACAACACTTTGCGATTTTGAATTTGAAAAATGAAAGGAATGCTAAGAGCGACACTTTCAACTTTAATTTGAAAACTACTTTCAACAATTGGAATACTATTAATTCAAATCAAATACAATGGAAAAAGTGTAATCAACTATCAACAAGAAGAATACTCTTTTCTTTGACTCAAAATGACACTTGTGACACTTTCAAATCGAAAGACGATAGTTCGATTAAGCTACTATTTGCAAAAGAGAACTCTAAATGGTGAAAAATACATAAAAACATTCACAATTCTTTGTACAATGGAGGCTGAATAATGCAAAGGAAGGGAGTTTCAACAGTGGTATATTGATCAGAGACAACAAAACTCCTAAATAAAGCTAAAGAGAGTGAAGAAAAACAAAATTCTAGAGGCAGAAAAAGTCTTATCTGATAATCGCACCTGTAACACAGGGAAACAGGGATGCATCTCACCTACAACACATGGGAGATGCGATGCATCCAGATTGTCAAAAGGAGACAGTGAGATGGTCGAATTACAAGACTTTAGCTTGGTTTTTGGTCACAGTTTGTAGCTTAGTTCAGGGATTTAGGCTGAGCTAATGATAGTCAGTAAATACAAAGTACAGGGGTTGATCTAATGAGGTTACTTGAGCCACCACCAGGGCACTTAGGATATTTGCAAGTCAGATGTTTACTTCATAAACTAACTTGGAGATTGACTGAAGCAACATTTATCTACTTTGCAGTTGTATAGCAAAAGCAGTTCGAAGGCTAGCTGGCAAAACTTCAGGCTCCATCTGTAGTTTATAAAGTAAACAAACTAGAAACAAGCAAACAAGCTATTCGCTACCTATTGGAGTTGCCATTTTGTTATTTGGAAAACAACTGTCCATTCAGAGCTGTTACTCCCACTAAGATGGGTAGCTATTTTAGAAACAAACTAAAGTCACTTGTGTTTTCTTTTATGAGAAGTAGATGAGAGAGCAGTGGAGAGTACCAACCACAGTCTTTCGCTTGGCTCCTTGCTTGTTTCCTCTCCCCTTTGACAGATCTTTGCCACTCCTTCCTTTCTTGTCTTGTTTCAAAGAACACCTGTAGAGTCAAAGCATCATAATACCATCAAAGAATAGAGATATACAATCATAAACAATATAGGATCACATATATATTGACCATACAAATGCATATATCAATTAAGATTCAAAGACATACAAGAATATGAAGGAAAACTGAAATAGCTTTATTGATAGAAGTAGTAGAAGAGAGGATTACAACCCATCAATCTGACCCAGCACCATAGTCCCAGCATGAAAGCCCTTCTTCACCTCATGAAAAGCTAGATCACCCAACACTATGATGTTCCACAAAGAAACCAACAACACTTCCTTACAAGATGCAAAATTCTAGTGTCTGGACCTCTGGGATGAGGGATCCATATATAGATGTTTGTAGGTGGGTGACTTGGATTCTAGGTTTTTGATTAGTGTCATTTCTCTAATATTTTTCAATTCCACTTGGAGATTTCATGATCTCTTACTCATCCCTAGGCGAATTCAGAGAGGCAAGTGTCAGAGGAGAAGTTTCTGGAAGATTCCATGATCATCCACCTTGCAAACTGTCTCTGCCATTTGTCTACGCTCACCCATCACACTGCATAGAAGAGATTTTTAGTATTCATTGCACCCACCGTGTTCATTAGGTGGGATGCATCACACTTTGACCATGGAGCAAGTGAGATGGTCTAGTTTTGACCAGTTCTGAGTAGTTTTTCATGGAGAACTTCTGGGAGATGATATAATCAGCTGACCTTGTTCCTTTAGTGTATGAAAAAACACTTTTAGGGACTTAGAAGCCATTTGTTTATGGACATATAAGATTGGGGTTGTAGTGCCCAAATATGTCAATAGCACTCCTCAATCTTCCAATGCTCCCCCCAAGGCCATGCTAGTCTCATACATACCGCTGCAATCAAATAGATCTAGAATGAAGGAATGGACTGCAGTAGGGTATGATATCTCCTACTCCAAATCTAATGAGGAATAATACTCCCTTGGTCTCTTCTTACTCTCCACTCTCCCCTTCAACACATACACATTATCTGGTGTCTTGAATCCCTTGGAAATCACTCCTTTCTATCCTTCTTTCTAGAAGATGCAATCTTTGGAGTTGAATATCGCTTCCTTTCCCCTATCAACCATTTGATTCACACTCAAAATATTATGCCTTAGAACTTCAATGAACCAAACATCATCTGCATTTGTACTCTTCTCACCAAGATTGGCTTTACCACTTCCCAACACTCTCGTTGTTTCATTTCCTTCAAAATCAACACAGTTAATCTTCGTTCTATTGAGAAGATAGGATTTTTTCTTATCTCTTGACATGAGCATCAGCTATCAATATACTACACGCCATCCTCATCATGTGAACAAAGTGCACTGCCACATCTTCTAGGTTGCTTCTCCTTCTTCTTCCATGTGTTCCTTGGCTAGTTCATTGGTTGTGCATTCCTTTTCATCTGTTTCTTTTGAATGGAAAGAGTAAGGGATCTATGCATCTTACAATCCTTGGCCATGTGCTCAAAATTATGACACACATAACACTCTATACGATTATGATATGTATCCAAGGGATTTGATCTCTTGTTTCTCATACTAGACTTCCATATTCTCATGCTAGATCTGCAATCAATGGATTTATGCCCAAACATGTTACAAGAAAAATAATGAGCATTGAAATAAATTGTATACCTAAATGTAGCTGCTCTTCTTGGATAATCATACATTTACATGGATGTATGTATTATCCTCCTACAATCAATTTCCACATGACCAAAATTGTGACAGTTGAAGCACTCAATCTCATCCATCAAGCGAGCATAGTTTTGATTTCTCCTCTATAATCTGCCACCATCAATCCTAGGAGTGAATGGTCTCCTTGGTTCTCTTCTTTGCTAATGCTATTATATCTTTTTCTCTCTCCTTTCTAGTTTCTATTGCTAGTCACATTCTTGGATGCAAACTTCTTTGGTTCTTCTTTATTATTATTTCATGCATGTAAACTTGTCTCTCTCTTTTAAATATTGCTACCAGATATGTTCATTGCTATGGTTTGCTTCACTTTCTCCAATTGCTAGTTATTTTTTTCAATCTCCTTTCTCAATTTGTCAATGACAGCTTCATGTGCTTCAACATAATCCTTCCCATCCTTTTGTTTGCTGCAATTGACCTCTTCTATTCTTTTCGATTCTACTAGCTGTGCCCTCAAGGTAGTGATCTATTCCTTAATATTTTTCTCTTTTTCTTTAGAAACCTGTAATTTCTTCTCATGCTCCTTTTATACATATGTTAGTCTACCAATTTCACTAGAAAATTCTATAACAACCATGGCAGATTCATATTCATCATTAAGGAGCGTATGTTGGCTTGAAGGGGACAGACCCAGGTTTAACGTTAATTAGCTAAATAGATCCCTACACTACTGGCCCTCTCATCATTAGCCCATGAGCGCGGACTGAAGTGTCACCTGAAGTAGTATGAGGGGATGCTGGAACCAAGTTTCCGCACCCTGAGATGGTTGTGATGTCGTTTGATTTCTTGTATCCCCGCCTTCATGCAAGTGATATTTCTCTAGCGACTATAAGACAAACCCTTTATTTCGGCTTTCAATACCTTCACAAAAGTATACGATTGATCTTCATGCAACCCTACCTTTGGCTTAGGTACTTTCGCACTGTTATGGCAGTGCGCCGTGCAAATTCCTCAATTACCCTAAGTGATTTTCTTATCTTGTCAAATACTTAAACTTATCGCCATGTAATCAGATATTCGTAATTGTGTTTAATTATTCAATGTAACTGCATTCATTCATGCATCATAAAAGCATAATAAAGGAAATTCATACACCAAATATCCAAACCCATCAATAGAACAAATACATAGAAATTGTAGAATAACTCCTTTTATTAATATATTCCAAGTGTTTATAGACTCATTTCACCCTGCACACATAGCTGTAGAGGTCCACGCACTCAGCTGCGGACATTTGCTGCTTCCTTGTGTAGCGTTGCGTCCACCTATTCCTTCAGCTGCTTCACTTCCTACAAAATGGCTAACCTCTGTGTTAGCATGATGATTTTTGTTGTGCCCTTAACTTCGTCATAGCATTGTTGGAGTTTGCGCACTTCTGTCTCTAGCCTTTGGATGTTTGGGTCCTCCTGCAAGCTAATCAAGACCTCAAACAATTGTGTGCAGTCTGCTACTACACTCTCCACTGCCGCAATTGCCTTTGTGATAGCGGCCGCCCACTGTTCCTTTACCTTTGGTAGTGTTGAAGGCTGAACCCTCAATTGGAGCTTTGTAATCTGCAGGTTCAGCTCCAAATGAACCAGTGCCATCTCCATCTGAGTGTCGCGCACCCCTATGGCTAATTTATGGATGCAGACCTCGATTGGCTTCTCCTTCAGAATGGCCAATTCCAAGACCATTTTGCAAGCCTCCTCTATGACCTGTATGATCTTCTTGCTCTAGTTGGTCACCTCAGCCTCGGTGGTGATGGAAGCATTCATTTGTAAGGCCATCTTCTCATTGTTTTTTTTATATTCACTAATCACTTGGAGGTCGCGGTGCTCACGGGCCCTTAGCTCTACAATTACTCCATCATGCAAGAGGTGGAGTGCTTCATGTGGGAGCATTACCATGTTTAATCCCACTCCCTTCAAGGCATTGATAGTGGGCTTGTTAGCCTCATTTTCTATTGTCAGTGCTCCATCTGACAACATTAGCACACTGGAAGTCTTCGTGTGCAGCATATCGACAACCTCTGATGTGTCGATAGCCAAGCTGGTAGACACTATACCAACTTGCGACACACATGTCTACAACTCCTGCAGTCATGTCTAGATTACCCCTAGGATGATCTGCTGCTGCTTTTCAAACTGCTGCAGGGCCTTCGCGATGACATCTCTGACTGTGTCACTGATGTCATATAAGTCACCCTCCATTAATGTGATAGGGTCCAACAAAGTCTTGGTCACCTTGGATTTCTTTTTGGACCCTCCATTCTCTAGCTCTCTTGGATGTTTAATGCAGCTAGATGTCTCCTGAGGGTCCGTGTTGTGCTACTGTATGCCCTCTTATTCGATCTCAGGTGAAAGCGACCACACGCCTTTGTTAAAGCCCTGCTCTATGCCACTTGCCTATTTTCCTACTTCCTTTCTGGTCTGTTTTGCCTAGGCCTTCTCGACAGCCTCCTTCTTCCTCTTTTCGACTAGTTGCACCATCTTAAGCTTGGCCTCTTGCTTCTTCTTTTGTGAGGTGGACTTGCTTCCACCCACCACCAAGTCTGTGGTGGTGCGCCACTCCGTCAACCATTTATCCAACACTGCGTCGATGGCATCATCTGTGGCTAGGTATGGTAAATTGTACCACTTCTGTGCAGGGTCCTTCCAGGCCGTGATTGATATCCAATGGAAATCATCTTTGAATTTAGCATTGCTTTGTAGGTTAGCATATATTGTGGGTGACAATCGCAGCTTGTGATTGATAGGAATCTTGATATTCATTTCCATTAAGATTTAGAAGAACTTGTTATCCCAAACGCGCTCTACATCATTGGTCACCCACATCGAAGCATACTTTACTGCTTTAGGAAGGTCTGGTGCAACTGAGGGGAATTGGCTCTCCTCTTGTAGCTCCCACTATGAGCACAATCGACAGTAAGAGCCATGTGTAGTGGAACCTCTTTCTTTCCTCTTGCACTTCGTGATAGTTCACCAAGAACTCTCCGCGAAGATAGTCTAACTAGTTAAACTGGACCCCTTCCATGCACTGTTGTACGAGTACGACGATAGGCATAGATACCTCATCAGTGCGGCACTTCCGCATCACCTTCCCTACAATGATATACATTGCCACCTTCATAGCATGGTCATAGATGTTGGAGATAGCGTACCCGTGTGACTTCCCCACCAGTTTGAAATTCTCTTTCATTGATTCTACAAGTGCCAACTCGCCACCCTTGTTGCCAAAGATCATAGCTAGAGTTTTTCCTATGTATGGTAGGCATGTTATGTGGTGAATCAACATATTGATGATGGGTATCAGCTCCTCCAGCAACAAACACCCATCATGCATCAAGCACAAAATTTTCTTGATTACTAAAACTATCCCAGGGGTGCGATTATAGTGCGACACCCAGAGTAGCTTGAGTAATCCTACCTTCTCCACTCCTCTGAGCCACTTCTAGGGCTCCAGTGTAGTCATCCCCGTATTTGTGTCTATGATGTGGCACATCAATTGTTCGGTCATCAGGTGTAGGAACTTCTCATGGTCCGCCAAGTCCCAGTCTTCGAGCTTCAAAATCGACACCCATGCCAAAGGCAGACTGTCAAAAGTGATTTCATCTAGTAGAAGAGGGGTTTGCAGGGGAGTCTTACTTTCATCAATGTCCTTTGGGACCTTGGACTTAGGCTTGCACAAAGGGACATTCTCCAACAACTGTGTAATAGGGTCTGCACCCTGGGCTTCAACCTCCTCTATTTCCACTCACACATCCTCATCGTCCATGGGGATGCCTTCAATATCCTCCTCTTCTGCCTCTTGGTTTATGGCATTGCCTTTCTCCTTGGCAGTGGGCTTTGGTGGGTTTTGTCTTGGTGATGCGCACACAAATATGGCAGGCTACTTTCCCTTCTTGTCTTTCATGGTCTCCTTGGTTGGCGTTGGCTTTAGTCTCAACATTCTCAGGGATTTAGGGACCTCTGCCAATACTTTGGCCACTTCCAGGGCAGCTACCTCAACCTCTCTCTCCATTTCATGTGATGGCTCCTCTACTACTTGCTGTGTATTAATAACTTCTGGGGGCGCGGACATGATCTTCCACAATAATTCCTGTGTGTTCACCAGTAAAGTTGCAAATACCATAGAAACTATCAAAAGCTTGTATTTCTCATGATTCATAGGTAGTTGAGAGGTCAACCACTGAATACTCAAAATGCCAAGTGTTTTTTGTTGGGAAGCCACTTCTAATTTATAGGGCATTTTGAATTCAAATCTAGCCATTCCCCCTAAAATCGGTTCATTAATGCCAGATTGGCAGCATATTTTCAAGGATCTAAACCATAAATTTTGTCTTAAATGCTGACCGGCCGCTCCATTTGACCTCACTTCTTCCCTCCTTTCATGAAAAATGACTTTAACGGTCACTTTCTAGCTGACCTATGCGATTTCTTCCTGGGTAACATAGCTCCTTCTGTGCTGTTGCAGACCTAGTGACACATCCTCACTTCGCACCATCTTCCCGCCACACAGCTCCCCCACTTGGGTAGAGTAGTTTATAGTCCCGCACCTCCTTTCAAATGCCCAGAGCAATAAGACTGTGCTACTTTCATTTAGTGACATAGACGGATTGCAGTGTATGGCTTCAAGCGACTGCCATTCACCTTTCCTAGGAAGGGTTCTCCATTTAACTTGACCAGCTGTACCACTCTTCCATCGGTAATCTCCTTAATTACATAAGGCACTAACTAGTGTATCTTGAATTTCCCTAGAAATTTATCAAACTTACTGTCATACAACAAAACCAGGTCATTTACTTTAAATGTGCGCAACTTGATGTGTTGATCATGCCATGCCTTTTTGCACTGCTTTTGGACCTGCTGGTGAAATCCAACCAAAAATCTTTCTTCCCCGAGCTCATCCAGTTGCACTAGGCTTTCCTCTAGGGCTCCACAATCTGTCAAACCTATGAGCACTTCTATGCACAGACTAGGCATGATGTATTCCATAGGCGTTACGACTTCCACACCATAGACAATCCTGAAAGGGGTTTGTCCCATCTACTTCTTGCATGTCATTTGATAAGCCCACAATACTGCAAGTATGCATAGGTCCGAATCAATTCGTTGAGCATTGCAAACGTTGGTCAGTGTATTTTCAAGCACTTTGTTGAACGCCTCCACTATCGAGTTAGCCTATGGGTGATAAGATGTGATCTTTTTGTGATATACCTGAAATTCCTTGGTTAGTGCACTGATTCTCATTCAGGAAGTGCATAACATGATCATTCATCAAGATCCTTGCACATCCAAATCACATCAGTACATGCTCAAATAAGAACTTCACAGTTGTTGCAACCGTGCAATCCTTCACCAGCTATGCTTTTGCCCAACGAAGCAAATACTCTATTGCAATAATGATGTACCTTGCTTCTATCTTCACTTGGGGCTGAATGGGTCCTACAAAATCTATTGCCCACTTCTCGAAGGGTTGCAACATCATTTTTGGATTCAAAGGAATTTCATCCCTCCACGATGGCCTGCCCTTTCTTTGACATACATCACACGCCTTGCAATATGATTTTGAATCCTAATGAAGAGTTGGCCACCACAACCTTGCACCCAGGATCCTCTACGTGGTTTCCCTCCCTGCATAATGTCCTCCCCTGGCACCCCCATGAGCGTCTGTGAGGATGTTTCTTCTCTTGAACTTAGGTAATTACCGTCACAATATCTCATCAGTACCCATTTTCTATAGATGTTGAGTAATGATAGAAACATCTACCATGCGCACCACTAATTCCTTCTTTTGCTGGATAGAGTATCCTTCTAGTGTAGTTCCTGTTCTTAGGAAGTGTATTATATGCTCAAAATTACCATCCGTGACACGCACTGCAAATAGCTGCGTGTCAAGCAATCCTTCTCCGAAGTTAGTAGGTCTGTTTCGATGCATGATAGATGGTCTGGTCCCATGCTTAATCGTCGTGGCTTCACAACAACTTCAAAATCATACTCTTGCAATAATAAGAGCCATTTGCAAATTCACCCCCCCAGCACAGGCTTATTGACCATGCACTTTAGGGCAGAGTGATCCCTATACATCTTAAAATGGCCTCGTAGCAAGTAGTGTTGATACTTTTGAAGTGCATACACCATAGCTCACCCCTCGTGTTCAGTGGTAGAATAGTTCTTGTCTACTTTGGATAATCTATGGCTTGCGAAGCGAACATAATAGGTTGGTCGAAGTCTTCTCCACCAGCCTGTGTTAGTAATTCCCCCAGCGCTATACATGATGCATCAACATGTACATGAAACTCTTTCTTCTAGTTCGGGAAGACTAGAATCGGTGTGGTAACCATATTTTCTTTCAATATATCCAAGCTCTTCTTACAGTCATCATTCAAGTAGAATGTGACATCCTTCTTCAACAATTCTTCCATAGGTATGCTGATCTAGGCATAGCTTTTGATAAACTTTCTTCAATATCTCGAATGTCCCAGAGTTGTGTGCAATTATTTCACAATCCTCGACGCTTCTAAGTTTAGTATCATCACGATCTTCACGGGGTCTACCATGAATCCTTGTTTGCAAACCACATGCCCCAATAGGTTCGCAAAAGGAACTCAAAACAAACACTTCTTGAGATTGAGCATGTTCTGCTATCTTTGACAGGTATCTAGCATCAGGCACAAGCTTACTACATGGCACTTAACCAGCCCAAATACAGTCCAATCATCAAAATATACCTCTAGGAACTTATGAATAAATTCCTTGAATGCCACAACAACTGCATGTGAAAAGATTACAGGTGCATTCTTCAATCCAAATGGCATTACAATGTATTGAAAACTACCCCACTCAGTCACGAAGGTTGTCTTGCTCCTATCCTCTAGCCCGATTTTGATTTGGTGGTACCCAGAGAACCCATCAATGAAGGAATATTCTTCTTGGCCACCTACATTGTCCAACACTTCATCTATGAACAGATTCGGGAAAGGATCATGCACACAAGAATCATTCAATTTTTTGAGATCCACACATATCCTCATCTCATCCTTCTTCTTCTTCTCTTACATCACCATTGGGCTTACCCAATCATATTCTTCCATAGGCTCAATGATGCCTTCCGCTAGCATCCTTTTTAGCTCTAGGCGGACCTTCTCCTTGTATTTTGGATTGAGACGATAAAAACTTTGCTTAACTAGCTTCACGTCGAGCTTTAATATGATCTTTATCATTCCTAGGTCCCCGATTATTCCTTTCAGATCTAGAAACTTGGTAGGGAATAAGTCTTGGTATTCGTGGAGCAATTCAGCGACCTTATCCACCATCACGTTGTCCCAATAGTCTCCAATCTTTGCGAATTTGGGTTCTTCCTCCATAACAATGTTCACTTGTTTCGTTTTCAATGGTGTGGTTATATTAGGGTTCTCAATTTGTGGTCCCTAAACTTCGTGGTGGCCTTCTGTTTCTGGAATGTTAATCTTCCATGGATCCACGTCGTGTTCTTCAGCGGTTACATTATAACATTCGAGCATGCAACTCAGCTGAGTAGCCCATTCAGGCTGAATTAGGTCTAAAGGATCATGTGGTATCCTAAAGATAGATACTCTCACCTTCTGTAGCACTTCATCAATACTGTCAAACCCATCCTCAAAACTAAATGTCATCATGAATCTTTCATGTAGGATATCCCATTCACTTGTCCCATGGTAGAGCTCTATTTCTATATACCAATTCATTAGGATAACATCCAGTGTATGCTAGAACAGGTGAACCCACTCAGGTTGGGGCTTTTCTCCATAAGCCTATGTCAATTTGGCCAGATGCATGCACAGATTGTCCTACCCATCATACTTGTATGTCAATCACATCTTACACTTCCCGAATTGTGTTCTCATCATCCTCCTACATTCAAACCAATCATCAAAGCTTCCCTTGTGTGTACCCCACCATCTTGTGGGCATAGTGTGAAGTGCCCAGTCCAAGGCCTAGAATCATTTCTTTTCTGGTACTTGCCTTTCAAATGCATCCAAAAATATACCTACCTCATTCAAACCATCATAAATAGGTAGATTTATTACCTCTGATGACACACAACGCATCAACCGGGTCATCATGTTGCAATTCAGCATAGTTACTTCATGTAACTGATTCTTCCAGTGTTCTATTTCTTCGTCAAAGTCTAAAGTGCAGGAACTCTCATGGTCCCAGGTAATCTATCCATCTGTGGTGGGATTCACCCAATCTTGATCTCGCGCTGTTATCTTATAGATACAGTCTAGGTCATCATCACTCTCATAATTGCGGACAGGTTCAGTATAGCGCGATCCTTTAGAAGGATCGAGATGTACTATTACGTGTAACGATTTCTTCTCAAAAATCATTGTTCGATTCTTCAAGTTGATTACCCTATTCATATCAGTAGCCTAATCAATTCCTAGGAGTGCAGCATAGGGATTGTTGTCATCCACTATATCTATTACTTCAAATTCAGCTAGTGTACTCGCTCCCTCAATATCTATGGTCATCCCCTGCAACCACCCCATGGAGATGATTTTTTGTTGATTCACCATCCTTAGCTAAATCAGAAACAATTGCAACACAAGTCTCCCCACTCACTCCCAAGTCTGTTTTGGTAGGACATTCGCATCTCACCCCAGATCCAAAATTACCTGATCCATTTCATATTCTCCTATTTGTGTGGTCAGTATCATCTCCCATCCTGTCCTTGTTTTATGCTTGCTAATATTTCATACTACGCGCGACTCACCTCGTGCAGTTCTAGCACATCTATTAATGAGTTACTGTAACACTTTCAGAGCCTTGCCATCATGTAGTAACTTCATATAGGTTTCTAGGAAAGTCGTGAGCATAGAGGGGTCCATTTCCAGTTGAGGCTTATCCTTGCCTCCTAAGGTGGAGGCCTCAGTGAAGCTCTTCTTAGCTTCCATGAAGGCTTCGCGAGCACACTCCAAATTGAACTCAACCTCTTCTATCAGGGCTTTGCAAACTCACGTACTGTCTTCTAGTTGTTTTGTAATGACTAAGCAGTTACATGAATAATTTTATAAATTACCATGTTAGGTAAATGTAGAGACAGAAAATTATTACTTTATTAATATTGAAATGTTATTTATTCAAAATGGTGAATTAAAGTAATATGGAAAATAACTTTGTGAGGAAAAGTTATTACTTTCTCTTGCCTAATTTAAAAGAAACAGTTGCCAGCAAAGAAGGGCAACCCTAACTACTTTTCTTACCATAGAAATGGAAAAGAAGAAAAGAAGCCTAGGCTGTGGAGGAACAGGCAGGAAAAAAAGAATAGAGACAGAAGCAAGAAGGAAAGGGTACTATGTCTGGTGAGGACCAGATAGTCCCAGCACTGTAGTGCACAGTACTGCACAGCTGAATAGTGTGCATTACCTTGCAGAAGGCAGAGGCCTGCAAGTGAGCTTGGGGGAGAGTATCAAGTCTATACGACTGATCTCGTGGATGGGAGGTTAACAAGCTGTTTATGAGTGTTTGTTTCAGGCAGAAAATTGAAGAGGACACGGTGCAGGTAAGTGAAATGTGACTACAGTATTAATATAGAAATCTTTTCTTTGTTAGAAGAGTTATTTAGTTATCTGTAAAAAGCATTGTTATTCATCTTCACAGAATATTAGTTATCTGGAAAGTAAAACTTTATTATTCTTCTGGAAAGAGAACCTTAGTACAAATTTGTAGGTTCCTGGTTCCTATAAATGAACGAATAACATAAGCTGAACAGGTAATATATTACGGTCCTTAAGGATTAAACCATTAGTTATGCTACAGTTCGCCCGACTCGTAGATAACATACAAAGGAAATGAACAGATAAGATTCGGTGCTCTATTGACTATAAACCAAGAAGGATTTACATGATATATTTTATAACTATGTTAGCATAGTTCAAATTAAACTATTAATACAGTCTTTCAGACATCAATACCTGGAAAAGCAAACGTGTGATACATAGTACAGACAACCATCAAATGTAGTATAAATAACAGAGTATTCTTGCTAACAAATAAGACCGAGGGATGCACGGGTCTTGCAACGCCCCAGTACTCACCACGAGGGTTTAAGAGACTGGTAAAACATTACAAGACTCATCCCAGAAAACATCAGCGGAGTCGACCGAAATAGGTAGTTGACGGTGACCGCATGGTAAAAGATAAGCGACCATATACAATTAGGAACCATGTATTATACGCTGAACAATTAATTATTCATGAAAACCCTGCTTCAACTATGGAAAGAACAATATACGCATCAATACCATATCGTGAGTTATTTTCTGGTAGGGCTGACAACGATATAAACTTAAATCTTTAATAAGTATCAACCGATGAAGGCATTCTACAGGAAAAAGAGAACTAATACATCGAAAAGCTAGAGATACATTCTAAACGATAACCAGAGTCATACTTGAAACCATAAATCAGAATAGAAATGCATTTTCTTGAAATACAGGAATATAGATATATTTCTTGAGGAAACGAAAAAACAGAGGTACATTCCTGAGAATGAATCAACCCAAATCAGTAGCTGTTACGGCAGGGTATGAACCTCATAAGCTTACATTTAACCCGGAAAACGAATAACCACAGCCTGTGCAAATCTCAGATCATAGTCGGAATAAATATTAAAATTTATACAGAATAGAGTATTCAAACAGTAAATAATAACCGTGCAAGCCAATTCGAGGCTGGAGCCGAACATGGCGCATAACATTGTACAAAAAAAACGCTATAAGAGGGTAAGCCGACTGGCTAAGCCCGATAATATAAATAGGAAATTGGTCCATTACAGATCCTGAAACCCCGAGAGGGTTTGAAAGGGTTCAGGTCATCGAACCCTAAACCAAATTACCAGAAGCGACAAGGTAATAAAAATAAAGATAAAACCCTTCACGACCGGGACTCATTGTCGAGGAAATTCACAACTCGGACCAGCCGAAAGAGAGCACGATAAGACTCCTGATAGAAAGAGAATCATATTCAGCCAGCGAGCCAGTAAAAGAAATTGAAGACCGTGGCTAGGAGACTTACCTGTAATGCGCAGAGAAAACTGGAAGTGCGGAGAACCTTCCATCACCATACCCTTGCGCTCCATACCCTGAAACTTTTACAACATTAACTGGCAGTTAGGGTTTGATAAATATAAGTTTAGAAAATAAATCACACTGATTTAATTTAAAAGAGGAATCGCCATTACCTTCAGGCGAATATCAGACGAGAAAAACCCCGGTCATCTCCTGTAGATGAATAGCAGCGACGATCTCATTCCAGGCAGGTCTCAACGCAGAGAAGCTGTGGGTATGCCACCGTGAAGGAGGAGCCGAGTTGAGGTGGCCCTGGTATAATTAGAGGAGATCCGAGCCGATAGGCTCTGTCTTGCAGACATCGCGCAAATGCCGAAATAACCCTAGACAAACTCCTTTTATTCCAGGCCAAGACATTACCACCGTTGATCTTCAGGGTGAAATCCTGGGCGTCCAAATTCATGGCGTGATCCCGAGGGTTTACGGGCGGCCTGAAACATTTAATATCCCAGTTACCATGGCTCCATCTCCGAGAGCTGTATCAGTTCCGGACAGCAAGTAGATCCCTAACAGTGTATGAACACTGGAATCGCGAAGTTAACTTTAAATTCCAGGGCCAGATGGCGGCGTAAATGCCAAAGCGATAAGACACCATATCAGCCCAATATCACTATGGATTCGCATGAAATGTCCCAATAGATATGTATATATTAATTTATGAATCAACTAATGGGTCGTAACAATTTTATATGTGAACCATCCATACATTATGGTAGTATATAGAATTAAATATTAAATGAAAGTAGGTAGGGTTAGGTCCGCGATAATAATTTTTTTTTTTTACTATGTAAGAGTTGTGACATGTTTCCCCTTGTCATCTCTTGTCGCGATTCCACTTCTAAGAACTATATTTACATTTGGATCTTCCTCGCATGGCTCATACCTCATCATCTGCAGGTTCTAAGTTAGCTAAGGTGGTAGCGCCCCTTTGTCATGTATCCTAGCTATCAGCATAGGACAATCTTCTGTTTCATGATCAAACAACATACAATACCTACACGACGGATGTGTTGGATTAGTTCAATCGTGGGCATAGTGTCCTAGTCCTCTGCAATTGTAGCAAATCAACTGTCCTTGACATATACCAGGTCCTCCTCTGCCTCGGCCTCATCCGCACCCCCGAAATCTTGTCTGTGCTATCCCTACATTCTGGTCAATGGGTAACATTTTGGCTTGAACCCTATAGGCGAGAGTTCTATCCACCATCAATTCATAGCTCTTGCAATTCACTCATAATGTCCTAATGACCTACAAAAGTTTCAGAATAGTTGTTACAGTGCTTGTACATACTTTTCTAGCAAGTGATAGTTATCTGTAGCATGCTTTCCAGCTACCTAACAGATAATGCACCATAATGTAGGCCCCACGCTACATCCTTCTTGAGCTTCTGGTCTTAAAAGCATCGGTCCTCCTCCTACATTGTAGTTTACAAAGATAGGGTAATGGTCTTTGTCATGACCCTAACACTTGCATTTCAAGCACCATACCTACTCGCGTACCTCTAATCGAACCATCCTATCTTGTTTTAGACTTTGCATCTCATGGCACAGATTCTTAAACTGTGCATGGATCTACTGTACTCCTAGATTAGGATCAGGCATCAGAGTCTCATGTAGTGTCATGGTAATCTCCAAGGCCTCTGCCTGAGTTGTTACCTTCTGCTGCGATAGTGCACTCCTTAAGTGTGGTAGTAGCAAAGCCACAAATGACTCGTGCTACTGTCCATCTGTCAAATTCATGTTGGCTTTGCAGATTGTACATTTTAGCCTTTGATCTAGTTCCCAAGGCATCTCGCCTAGTTGCACCATGATCTCTTTTAATCCCACAATCGATTGCGCCTCAAATTTAGGCCTACTAAATTCCCTATTTAGTGCTTCCTGGTTGTCTAGTACTCCACCATTTGGGTTATTGTTCGAGTACTTAATATACCAAGTTAGCGCATGATATTGTAGAGAACTAACCAATGTTTCCTTCTTTATGTGATCATCTGTAACACCTTAAGCTTCCTATACAACCCTCACAACAAACTAGAATTGGTCCAGGTCCTCATTTCCCAAGCCTTTGAATAAACGAAACTTCGGTGTGTTTGCCATACTGAACCACAGTGGAGGTGGAGTTGGTATGAGCAAAGTTGGAGCTGAGGGTGGTGAAGTTGGAGGTGGTGTGGGCAGAGGTGGTATTTGTGGGAATTCTTGTCTTATTAATGTAATAACACTTTGCAGAGAAGCCTTCGCTATACATTCTTCATCACTTCACAGAGGTGAAATCAAGAGGCTATACTCTGGACCCTTTTTTCCTTCATTCCTGTAAGTTTTTCCACTTTTCATAGTCCCAAACATCATGGTAGCTACATAACTCATCTTTCGCACAACAACATTTTAATCCAAGTATTCAAAGATTTTACGTACTTACCTTGTCGTACTTTGAAAAAGCGTCGCTCTGCCTCGCTATAGTTGATTGAGGTGTCGACCGCGAATTCAGTCACAAATCCTCCTATCACATAATTGATCTAATGATCAACAGTGTGAATGATCTTATCCTCCTATGCTTCTAACCTTCACACTAGCTACAGGGTCGACAGAAAAGGAGCATCATGTTTCCACCTTCCTTGGCTATCTACTAACTTCACGATCCACTTGTATAGCTCGATAGGGAAGGAGAAGAAGAAGATCTCATGGACCTCTATATATAGGTATCTATCCAACCACTGTTCTTTTTTCTGTCATGGGTTTCTGTTCTCTTATGCCGCAAATTCGTGGATTTTTCTATCCAACCAATCTCCAATCTCCTTCTTAGTTGGATTCCAGTGATACGACATCACACATCTCTTATGCACATTCCAGTCCCGACAACGGAACCATTTGTTGGCTTGAAGGGACCTGACCCAGGTTCAACATTAATTAGCCAAACAAATCCCTACACTACTGGCCTTTTTGACATCATCCCATAGAGTGTGAACTGAAGTCTCACCTGAAGTAATATGGGGTGATGCTGGAACCAAGTTTCTACACCCTGAGATGGTTGTGATGTCATTTGATTTCTTCTATCCCTGCCTTCGCGAAGGTGATCTCGCTCTACGGCTTGTAAGACAAACCCTCTATTTCAGCTTTCAATACCTTCGTGAAAGTATATGATTGACCTTCGCTCAGCCGTACCCTGGGGCTTAGGTACTTTCGCGTTGTTATGGCAGCGCACTGTGTAGATTCCTCAATTACCCTAAGTAATTTTCTTATCTTGTCAATACTTAAAGATATCACCACATAATCAGATATTCGTAATTGCGTTTAATTATTCAATGTCACTGCATTGATTCATGCATCATAGAAGCATGATAAAGGGAATTCATACACCAAATATCTAAACCCACCAACAAAACAAATACACAGAAATTGCATAATAACTCCTTTTATTAATATCTTCCAAGTGTTTATAGACTCTGTTCACCCTACGCACACAATAGTAGGGGTCTGCGCACTTAGCTTAGGACTTCTACCCTAGGCCTCTGCGCACTTAGCTGCAGAGCCTCTACCTATGATACAACCCAAGACTTATACTTCCTTCTTCAAAGCTATGACACTCTTACATGTGTCTCTTCAAGTACTTAGAGCTTAGCTCCTTTTATGCAATCTGAGGGTTTGTGGACAATAGGTAGATCTCTTACAGTTGACTTTACTTTACAAAAGTAAGGGAGGGCTACCCTTTATGACACATAACACCTTCGCACTCTGCGACCACAAAATACGGAGTCTTTACAATAATATTACAAAAATTGAATTTAACCCTAAAACTTCCCTTGGGGATCTCGCTCCCAACAACATATAATTGTGAACAACATCTTTTTCACTAATTGAATTTGAATCATTGTCATTAACGCTATCAAAAATATAACTCAAAAGTAAATCATTGTAGCTTATACCTTTAGATTTGTTGTCTTCTTGCACAACTGGTTCAATTGGGGCTTCCTTCTTCATGGATCTCTACTTCTTCTTATTTTTGCTACTCTTCTCAACCTCTTCTTCACTATTGCTAAAACTTGCTCCAAATAACATATGTAATCTGTCTCAAAGCTCTTTGGTATATTTCAGATCTCCATCTTTTTCTAAGTTTGCATTATGGATATTTTTGAAAAGAATTCACCTTGCTTGAGAATTTTTATTCAATACTTTAGATGAAGGTGAATCTCCATCAAATCCTTCACAAACCAATCTCCACAATAAAATAATTTATATTTCACACTTTCTTTCCGTACCATGAAATTTGCAGCAATAAGAACATGTATTTCTTAAGAAATCATTCTAAAAGAATGCATATTTCTTCCAACAGACCCTAGATCTACTCTCCAAGGATCAAGGTGCAACCAAGAGCCCTACTCTGATACCAATTATTGGAAACCTTTGAGAATTACTGAGAGGGGGGGTGAATTAGTAGTATGACTTATTATCATATTTTCCCTTTTATTACTTCTCAACTGAATCACACACTTATTATTGTAGCAACTCACAATATGTTAGTAGCATATGGGTAAAAAAAAAACATGTAAACATATAAGCAACATATAGTAAATGAAAACCATTAAATAAAAACCACAAAAATCATCATCACACATGAAACACAATATTTCTGGTGGAAACCCTTGTGGGAGAACAACCACCCTTGTTGTTGTTGCTCTCCTTTGAATCTCTATTATGTCAAGGAATTTGTCTATTACATAAATAGTTGACTCTGATCAGCCTAGAGACTCGACCTCATATATAATAGGAAAACACCAATTAGCGAGGGGACTCAATTCTACTGATAAGCACAAAAGGCTTTTTTTCTCACATGAATCTATAGACTACCATCTGATGAAGGCCACCATGATCAGCGATCCTTGCCCAACTCTGATTGGACTATCCAACTCTTATTGGACTATCCAACTCTTATTGGACTATCTAGCTTCAATTGGATGGAGAAACTGTTCCTTTCATTGAGGATTTGATATCATTGCTCATCAACACTATGTGGACCTCATTTCATAAATTTTCAAACTAGATCTAAGATGATTTTCTTGAAAATAATTCAACTCTGCAATCCAAGTCTTAGTAGCAAGACACCATAAATAAACCAAAAAAATTACCACCGAAAACATGCTCTCAACACAAGAAAAATAGTGCTTTACATCCATGCATCAAAATTGTAATATTATGGCCATCCAACAAGACAATCGCTACTCCAATCCTCCAAACAAAACTCTTCTAAAACATATTCAAATTTGGTCTATTCTATAAGATATTTCGTATCAGCTCACTATGCAACAATTTGTGCTCATACACTAAAGGTTCTACACTCTCAACTGATTCTTAAGCATTCCTTCTCTGTGCATCCTTCACTCATTCACTCTCACACATAATGAACCAATACTCAGCTCCAAAGTGATGTATATAAAACATGAGGGGAAAAGTTCACCTTTGGGTTGGGATTAAAGGTGTACAAATTATACTAAATCAATCCACTAACATCACTTCTTGTGCATTAAAAATGTTGACATCATTGAAGGAAGTTTTCAAACCATTCTCAATCTTTACAACTAAATCTATAAGCTTATGGGAATTTCCATGCCAATTTTCATCTGATTTGCACGAGGAATGCAATGGAATTTTTGTGAAAAACCTCAATTGCATGCACAACACTATCTGAACTTGACTGGTGTTGGGATATAGTCCCTAGGGTCAATTTTTAGTTAGTTTAACCAATTTTTTAGAAGAATTTTGTAAAGAATGTAAAGTCTCTGCAAAATGTGGATGCAGAGCGTGCAACTAAGTAGGAATCAAAGGGGCTTTAACCCCTTGTTTGGGTAAGTGATAGGTTAGTTTTGAGACTCACCCATAGGCCGCATGCCATGGTATTGTATTAAAAATGCTATATATATAAATATATATTATATATATTAGAGTCATAGCGAGTCTAGAGATGATAACTAAGATAGAGGATTATTGTTTTGGGCAAGTGCTAAGGTAGGAGAGCTCTATTTCCTGTACTTAGGCAAAATGGGAAGGCTTTTGTAGCCGAGTGCATGGAGACCTTAGCAAGTGTGCAGTTGAGTGCATGGGCCCCTGTAGCTGGCTACATAGGGTGGAAGAGTCTGTAAATTGAATGTTGAATCTAATAAAGACCAATTTCGGAACAAATATCTTGCATCTGTGTTTTATTGTTATTTCTGTTCAAGTTATAAATTATGGCTTAATGATCTGTTTCCTATGGAATGAAGTATAATTGTTGCATGAACCTATTGAATCTTTAATATATATGAATGAACTAATTAATAATCTGATTTCGCAAAGGTAATGGTTAAATATGGTATGATTTTTGTTGAATTCGGCAGATCTACAGGAAGGTAGGTCTAGGGTTATTATGTAGTGCACGAAAGTGGACAGTCTTCTTCCTCGAGTTCTATAAGGTCTAATTGCAGACCTTCGTGAAGGTTTAGGAGCCATTTTGTTAGAACTGGAGTAGTGAACCATAGGAAGATAACAATTTGCGCGCAGGCATATATGATCTACATAGGCTTAAGATCACTTATCACATGGTCTCTAGATGCAAAAACGTGGCTCTAGCATCCCCCAATACTGCTTCGGGAGAGACTGTAGCCTGCACTATGCAGGTTGATTCCAAAAGGGCCAACAATTAGGGTTTTTTTGGCTGGTGTGATTAACTATGAACATGGGTTAGGGCCCCTTAAGCTAACAAATTGTTTCATTGCCAAGACTAGGATATATCTAAGAGATGTGTGATAAATGGTTTGCTATGAAGAAAGTGATTGAAAAGTGGATTGACCGAAACGTGCATATGTTCGTGGCTTAATAGAACAGGAGCCCTAAATTATCCAAGGAGCAGTGGTTGGAGAGATTTTTGTACAAAGACAAAAATGACACATTCTTCTATTTATTCCCTGACAAACTACATGAGTGGTTGTGTAAATTGATCGATAGTCAAGGGATGTGGAGACTTGACAACCCTGTAGTGTGAATTTTTGAATTGGTGTGATGTTTGGAGGCATCAGGAAGTAATATCACGTGGGTTGTGGATCATTGGATTGATCACACACTAGGAAGTTTTGTGACTTATTTCGTAATCGATAGCAATATGAGCTATAACAAAGTGGAATGAAGGCTCTTTAAGTGATCGCGAGGTAAGTATTTGAAGTCATTAAAGACTTGGATTAAAATGCTATCATGTGAAAAGAGATTTATGCAGTTACCTTAATTTTTGGGGCTATGTGATGTGGGATATTCTTTAGGGGAAACAAAGGATCAAGCTCATAATATAGTCTGCTCATTGAACCCCCTTCAAGTGACAACGAAGGGACAATGCTGACTACACCACAAAGTGAAATTCAATTAATTACGTAAGGTATTCTGAGGATACCTCATCCATCCACTCCACCTCCACCTCCACCTCCACCTCATACACCTACAACTTCATCCCCTCCACCTACACTTCCACCATTCAACATGGTGAACACGATGAATATGCCAATTTTTAGAGGAGTAGGAAGCAAAGGTCCTGAATAGTTCTTGTTTGTCACAGGAGCTGTATGGATGACACAAAAAATTACAAATGATAGCATCAAAAAAGCGTAGCTATTCATAGCCATAGATGATTGAGCATTAACATGGTACATCAAGTATTGCACTAATAACCCCACTGCGATGTTGGTAGAAACACACCAAGCTCTAAACAAGGAGTTCAGAAAGCCTAAGTCAGAGGCGCAGTTGGTGACTGAGTTTAAAGAAATTTGACGAAAGGTAGATAAGACACCTTGGGATTTCAATCAAAGGTTGAAATGCTTGATCATGCAGGCCAATATGGTGATTACAGATTCCCAGCACTGCGACTGGTATATAGTATCTCTCCTACCATACTTATGGGTACCTCTGTCACAAAATAAGATAACCATGCAAGTCGAAGCTTTGGAAATTGCGATGAGGTTGGATGCCTTGGCCATATAGGATATGAACCTTGAAGTGAAACATATTCACTCACAGCTGGAAATCCTACACTTGGAGTTTCAGAGCCTGAAGAAATGAAAGGAAACCTAGCCGAAGGTGCACATTGAAATTTGGTGTTTGAAGTGCAAGACAATGGACATGATAAGGACCATTACTCAGTTTATAAGAACTATATTATGAGGGGATGGCTCGTTCCCTTGAAACCGGAGAATAATGTTGGGCTGACTGTAGGAGCTGAATTGAGGTGCAATATCTATCAGGTTATAGGACAACATGTGGTTGATAAATTCCATTTACTACAAAAGTTTTTGCAGACCCCTCCATAGTTGTTTTGCAATTTTTGTAAATCTGTGGGACAAGAAGAATGTCATTGTAGCAGTTATGAGTTAATGATGGATAGAACCCCTACCTACCAAATGCATGCAAAGAACCAGCCTCAGAATTAGGGTGAAGGAGTAGTGCATGGGGGATTCCAAGGAAGAGGGAGCGGAACTAGTCGAGGACGAGAGCACGTAATTTTCTATAACTTTGGCAAAGCAGGGTACTTCGCATGAGATTGTACAAACTCCACATATCCATCATGTTAGTATTGTCAACAGTTTGATCATGTGATAGAAGAATGTTCAGTCCTTATGGAAAAGATGCAACAAAAGAAGACATAGGGCCAACAACCTACATAGAACATTCAAATGATGAGTGAAGAGCCCCACGAAGAAGATCAGAGGGGTGACTGGTGAAGATGAAGGCAAGCATCCTGAGGATGACGGGTGGGTGCACAAGGATGCTGAAAAGGAAATAGAACTTGATCTTAATCATGCTAAAGAGACCTTCATGGAAGCAAAGAACAACTTTGTTGATGCCTCCACCTCAGGAAGCCAAGAGAAAATGCCAGAAGCTAGTCTAACACAAAAGGTAGATCCTTCAGTTCTAGCTACCTTTCTGAAGACTTGTATGAAGTTCCTGCATGATAAGAAATCCGTAGAAAGGTTGCAAGAGCTAATCAACAAGTGCGCAAATAAAGACAAGACTCCTGCTGAACAATGCATCGTGAGGAAAATTGGTAAGCGTAAGAAGCGCACAGGGCATGAGATTTGGCTCACTGTGCAGATAGGTGAATATGAAATGGATGAGGTAATATTAGATCTAGGATCTGATGCAAATGTCCTACCTAAGAAGACATGGGAAAGGATGGGGAGACCTGCATTAGAGTGGTATCCTATTTAGCTGCACATGGAAAATCAACAAAATATTATTCTAATGTGGTGCTTATATGGTGTAAGGGTGGAAATTGAGGGCACAAGCATGCTGGTTGACTTTGAGGTCATGGAAATAGTGGATAATAGTAGCCCGTACGCTGTGCTACTAGGAATTGACTGCGATTTTGATATGGATGTGGTAATCAACTCAATAAAGCGGAAGATGACATTTGAAAGGAAGTCACTAAGGGTTGTAGTACCACTAGACCCTACCGAAGGAGCACACTATACTAAACATGTCTGCGAATTTGTTGAAAGTGATGATGATCTGGATTAGATATACAAGATCACAACGCAAAATGAAAATTGAATGAATCCTATAGGTGATGGATGAATTGCGTGCGACAAGGATAGCTCCTGTAGTTCAGATTCAGATGAAGCAATTGAACAATAGCAGAATCGGTTGCATGAAGTATCTACGCTCCATGGCAATATGATGACCAAATCACTACGCTGTGTCTCCACTCAGGTAAGGAAGATTTCATATTATGATGGTTTTACTAATTTGGATCTATTTTTATATGAATTTAAAATGGAAGTACCAGAAGAACATTTATTCCAGGCACTGGAGTTGGCGTTGCATGCTACGCTTGCTCGTTGGTAGGGTACACACAAGGAGAGCTTCGCTGGATGGAAGGAATACAAAAGGATGATGAAAATATGGTTTGGATATCCTAATACTTGAATGAAAAAAATACAATGGGAAGGATGATCCACACAATCATTTGGCACACTGGAGTAAGGCCTGGGGAACAAAACCACAACTAGAATGGGTGCACATTTTCTATCATACCTTCGATACAATTGCAATGAACTGGCATTTGGAGACAAAGCTTCATCATGGGACAACTGAATGGGACATCTCAAGGGAGAGTTTCTTATTAAATTTCAACTTTGAGGATGGGTTTGAGTGCATTGATGAAGCACTCCAGGAGATAAAAGTAGTTATATTTAGAACACCTAAGGAACCAGTAGAATGGGCTCAACCATATTGGAGTAGACAGGTACACCATTCACTGAAGTGTTACAATGTGACTATTGAAGAGGAAGAAGAGGATCCATAGAATATTAACATTCCACAGTGTTGAAGCCCCGAAAATCGGGTCTACAACAAGGGGGATACCCACCCGGTCCAGACCTTGAAAGCAGCACTGTCACGCGGAATGAGTCGATCTTGCGGACAAGCTACACCTTCCTAGAATCTAATGAAGACCTAATGACAAACAAACCAACCAAACACTATCTTTCTCTAAATTCACTTTATAAATAATGGCAAACAAATGTGTTTAAGGCCTACCTCATGTCCAACGCAAGTTTGGATATGCCTTCGCTCCTTTGATCCAAGTAAGTTCCTTTGTCGCGAACCTGCAAGCACAAACAAGGCAAATGATTAAATAGCACCTGAATATCCAATATTATAAAACATATTTAACATGAAAGTCAAGGAGTCCATGAAACAAATAACATGAGATACTTGTTGAGAAAAATGAGCTTGATTGTATTAATTCAAAAGGAGAAGAACCTTAAAACCTTTGCCTTGACGCTGTACAAGCTCCTCCCAGGGTCCAACAAGAAGTCTCCTCTACTTTGACAAGCTTCACTCACTCCCTAATGAAGCCAAAAAGGTATGTGATCTCTCCTCTTAAGCTCAAATAGGAAGTCTTGATTTCACTAGCATTTACCCTCAAAATTTTCGCTTCTAACCTCCCTGGCCACTGACCCAATGCCTCAATTTATAGTGCAATGGAGATCAATTAGTAGCTCCTCCTCAAAGGGATAGAGTCCTCCTTCAAAGGGATAGCTCATCTCAACAAGGGATTAGTTCCTCCTATGATGGGATGCATGAACCACTTGGAGCGAACAATCCACGTAACAAATGCTTCTAGAAAACTCTAGAATTAACCCAAGATGAGTTTTCTAAGATAAAGATTGCGCCATTTGACTTTTACAGGGGTACGCACCCTACCCTTTAGATACAGAGCGTATAATTATGCAAATAACTTGAACAAAAGGTGCGGGCCCGCAGGCAAAAGTAAGAGAAAGTGCGGAACCAGAGTTACATTTCTTTTTTGATGTCTTTCTCTCATTTCTCAAGCTTGTTTTGAAGAGATGAGGTTTAAGACTTGCTTAGGAAGCTGGTATATGTAATGATAGACCTACACCGACTGCAAATAATCAAGGTGACGATATTTTTGTGTAACAGATTGCCCCCTAAAGTGTGAAGTCTATAGTATATGAGGATTTTTCATTTATCATATAGGAAGAGTGAAGTGATTTATCATTTCGAGGATCATCTTACGGAGAGCCCGGTTGGAACCTATAAAAACATTCAATGCAAAATATATATATGAGATCATATCATCGCTGAGGTAGGTATTCCCATACTCAGATAAAAACTGACTAAGAGACTGAAAACTGACTAGAATACTAACTACTGCTCTGATATAGGAATGATCTCGTAACTCATCATAAGTACAGACACATGTGGACACAGTATGGATGCAGCCATCTGTTTATGAATAGTCCATAATATAATGAATACAAATTTCCTCGCAACCTGGATGGTGGAAACTAGATCCAGGGTCTTCATTTCTACGTCCCGAAACAGTACAATTCTATCCATGCGATTGAATGTGTCGAAGTCGAACATGGTAGAAACCACTTGATTACTAGTCAATTATGTAAACCGTTAACAAGCGTGAGAGAAACCACCAATAATGACAATGGCTCTCAAAGTACTCAGCACAATCCATGAAATGTGATAAGATGTGTTGATGTCGAACATGTCATGGAATCCTTTGATCGTAAGTCAATGATGTAAACTATGGTCAAAGGCGAGAAACCTGCCATTGAGGCATGCAGATCTCAAGGTACTGACGATTCCTAGATCATCTTTCTAGATAATGAGCTGAAGTCGATAGAAAGCCATCCGTCGCAGGCAAGCCCACAACACGAAATCATAGATCAAGTTGAAGAAATTTAGTTGCAAGGACTAACTCGAGGATGGTCAAGATGAATGACAGACATTTTGCAGATGAATGGCTTATTTTCACTGAGCTCTTGAACACATAACGACATGACAAATGGTTTGGTGATGATTGCCCCAAAGTCAATACCCAGAAACCGGTTGAAGACTTTCAATATACTTTGATGAACTGTTAGGTAAAGGATTCCCCAACCCAGGTGAATGAAAGTGTCATGTTCAAGAGTGGTTATAAAGTATGACAAACAAGCTCACTTTTCTCTCTTTTCCCCCACCATTTCTGGCAAGTAGCTCTTTATTTTTTACAAGCTTGAGGAGGATAACATATGCTTGATTATAAGCTCACCCTTCGGGTGAGTCCAACTTAGTCTAAATTCGAACCCTAAGAAGGAGTGGTCCATTCCTGTTTGTAATTGAACAGGTCCTTTACTGTCGAAATTTAATGAGTCCAGTATAGGAGAAACTCGGCATTTTTCATTTTTAGAGAGTCTGAAAAAACTTAAGAAGACTCCAGGGTTTGACTTTTTCGTAAATTTGTGTCTTCCAAGCCCGAAAAAGTATAAAATAATACTTGAGAGAACCTCTTGATCTTTTACGACCAAGGAGTACTTTTCATTATTAGTGTCTTTGACCCGAAAAAGTAAAAAAAGCGACCAAGGACACGTCGTTTTATAACCAATATCGAATTTGAAACGACAAAAATCCGGCAATCTTTTTATGTTTTTACAGTCGAAAAAGAGTTGTAAATCGACCGTCTTTTAATTCCGTTTTAACGAGCTTAAAAGAAAAACTCGACAATCTTTTCATGTTTTAGGAGTTAGAAAAGGGCTTAAAAGGTGACTCTGAGGTTTCACTTTTTTGTAAGTTTTAACGAGTTCGAAAAAATGATAAAAATGTACTCTTGGCCGACTTTCAATTTAATTTACGAGCAGGAAAAGACGGAAATAAATCGGCATTTTTATTTGTTTTACGAGCATGAAATATAGCAAAATAATCTCAGGATTTTCATGAGTTTAATGAGTCTTGAAAATAACTGAAATTGACTCAAGATAGGTTTCATTTGTACAAAAGCATGAAAGAGAGAAAAACTATTCTTCAAAGTAGTTTCATTTTTACACAAGCTTGAAACAGAGAAAAAATTGTGCTTGATGCCCCCTAAGCATAATTGCTAGAGTGCATGCCCCCCAGCTTCATTACATTCAACCAGTTGGATGAAATGAAGGTTCAGTTACGAGATCATTTGAAAGACTCGACCTAAAACTGTAAGAAAATTATACAAGAAAAACTGAAATAAATAACCTAAATATACAACTTAACATTTATGAGAGATAGTCAAACTCTCGAATCAATTAGAGGAGGATTTGTTTCATTTTTTAATGAGCTTGACACAGGAAAAGAACTATGCTCAGATTCGGTTTCATGTTTACACAAGCTTGAAACGAAAAACTATGCTTGTTATAAGTTCGCATGCCCCCAACATAATGACGCAAATCAAGGTACATGCCCCCCAAGCTTCATTGCATTCAACCAGGTGGATGAAATGAAGGTTTACTTTCGAAATCCTGGAAATATTCGTGGGAGTTGTTTCATTTTTTAGTGAGGTTGACATAGGAAAAGAACTATCCTCAAAAACCGTTGTTTCATTTTTTAAACGAGCTTGACACAAGATAAGGAACTATGCTCATAACTATTCTCTACAAGCTACCTAACAAGGAACTATACTCTAAAAACCTTGATTCATTTTTTAGAAAGCTTGATACAACACAAGGAACTATGCTCTAAAATCCTTGATTCATTTTTTAACGAGCTTGACACAAGACAAGGAACTATGCTCATGACTACTCTCTACAATCTACCTATATAACGTATGACTCCTTGTTTCATTTTTCAACAAGCTTGACACAAGACAAGGAACTATGCTCATGACTTCTTGTTTCATTTTTTAATGAGCTTGGCACAAGACAAGGAACTATGCTCATGACTCCTTGTTTCACTTTTTAATGAGCTTGACACAAGACAAGGAACTATGCTCATGACTCCTTGTTTCATTTTTTAATGAGCTTGACATAGGACAAGGAACTATGCTCAAGTCTACTCTCTACAATCTACCTATATAACCTATCCTTGTTTCATTTTTTAACGAGGTTGACACAAGACAAGGAACTATCCTTGAACCTGATTCATTTTTAAACGAGGTTGACTCGGTAACATGAACTTTCCTTGAAACAACTGACTCATTTTTTAACGAGGTTGACACAGTAAAAGGAATTTTCCTCGAAACCCTTGTTTCATTTTTTAAACGAGCTTGACACAAGATAAGGAACTATGCTCATAACTACTCTCTACAATCTACCTAACAAGGAACTATACTCTAAAAACCTTGATTCATTTGTTAATGAGCTTGACACAAGACAACGAACTATCCTTGAACCTGATTCATTTTTTAATGAGGTTGACTCAGTAAAAGAACTGTCCTCATACCTGATTCATTTTTTAACGAGGTTGACTAAGTAACAAGAACTATCCTCATACCTGATTCATTTTTTAACGAGGTTGACTCAGTAACAAGAACTATCCTCATGGTAGCCTGTTTCATTTTTTAACGAGGTTGATACAGGAAAAAACTATCCTCGCTCACTGATCATGGATTCCTACTGGAAGAAAGACATGTCAATGGACACACCTTGATCATGGCTTCCAAGAGGTATTCATGTTAGGCCCCTATACTACTAGTGTAACCCCTTATTGTTATTATTACAACCCCCTTATTATATTGATGTACCCATGTAGTGCCCATATTGTTACTATTGTGCCCCATAGAACCCCACTATTGTTATTATTGTGCCCTATTATTATGTTATGTCGGCCCCTGTTATGTTTGAGCCCTTAACTCCTATATATAGAAAGGAGGTCTTTTCATTTGTATCATCCAAGAATTGTTCATTTATGTAATGTAAAGGAGGTTGCCCCCTCGAAGAGGCTGAATTCTAAGGCGTGGATCTCTCTTTTCTATCTTTTTGTGAGCTGGTTTCATAACATTTGGTATCAGCACTTTGGATTCTAGGGTTTCGCTGCTCCAAACAAGTCGTCGTGGAATTTTCGCTATAACGTTTTTTCTGTGACGTTTCAGAAGTCACAAAAAACACCCATTTGAGAAGACTTGGCGCTGAACTGTGGGTCTGAATTTCAGAGTGTTTCGCGGGATATTTTCGGAGATATGATCTGAGGAAGTTGGCCTTTTTGCAGACTCCTGAATTACACTCAAAACAGGTGACCTGGGGAAAATCGTCATAACTTTCTTTCTGAGCATCAGATTGAAATTTCGTCAGAAGGTACAAAAAGAGGACGGATTGTAGCTTTTACTTATATATTTTTCAGAGTCAAAGGTTGAAACAGTTACACCTGGCACGTCGTACAAGTTCGCTCTACTGAATTAGTCTATAATCAGGTCACTCTGGGAGATTTGGCATAACTCTTCATTGGAGAATCCAATTGGGGTTAGACTGGTGGCATTGGAAAGAGGACACAGAGGACTACTACAGGTCATAGGTTCAGAGCTTAAAGATCTGAAAGTACAAAGTTACGGTCATTTCAAGATTGAGCTCCTAAAATCAAGAAAAAGCAAGATGAAGAAGTTTGATGGCAAGGATCCGGTAAATTGGATACGTCAGATGGAGCAATATTTTGATCTACATGGTGTACCACTGTTACAAAAGGTATGTATTGCATCTTCATATTTAGAACCGGATCAATTTTTATGGTATAAAGGGCTTTGTTCTCGAAAAAAACTTGTTACGTGGTCAATTCTCAGAGAGGAAATGATAGCACATTATGAGGATACAAAGAGCAACACCTTCTTTAGAGCAACACCACAACAATTGGAAAGAGTAAAAAGGCTTTGTGACATACTAGAAAGTAAAATTATGGCAACAATGAATTCTACCCCTCATAGCTATGAAGATGGAAGTGTTGTTTCTCCTAGCCTTCCACAGCCTACAAGGGTTACACCACAACAATTGGAAGAAAAAAGAGAAAAAGGGCTTTGTTACAATTGTGATAGCAAATGCACTAAAGGTCATAAGTGTGTTGAGAAGAAATTATTTTACATAGAGTACGAAGAGGAGGAAGAAAAGGATCAAGAAACATCAAAAGAAGAGGATATATGCTAGGATCCAACCCCAGAGATAGAAGAAATGAATCAGACCATATATTGTAAAGCATTGG